>CANNZV010001329.1:0-164178 GCA_947561585.1 Caprella mutica | reverse complement strand
GTGGAAGTAAACTTTTAATTTCTAACGTTAGAGGTACCACCATCTTAATTCATTGAGAGAGTCACAAATGAATTACTTTCAATATTCCTTTCTCTTGAAGAACAAAAGATACCAAAACAATCCTTTCTCTAAAATAACAATAACAAAACAATCCCTTCTTTTAAATAACAAAAAGATACCAAAACAATCCTTTCTCTAAAATAATAATAACAAACTATCCATCACCTAAGCAGAACAAAACTCATTTCATTTCTATTGGCATTTCAACAATTCATTTGCATAGAAATAGGTAATAAAGGAGGGAATTTATTTCCCATAGCCAAATGGTAAGCAATGTAAGTATTCATGAGTTGCTTCAATTACTTGGAATAATTGTACATACAGATACGAGTGAATATGAATCTTCTAAAACAAAACTCAAAGCATCTACAACGTTAGAATTATATTAAACCATATAATGTATTGTTTCATTGTTTCTTATTACCTTCGCATAGTGCAGAAGGTTATATTTTAAAAGGCATTTATTTAATTATCATCTTGTTAATTCGCTATTCATCCAAATTGCCTGCAATTTGATGGGACGATTGGTTGATATCCAGGAAGCATCTGGCAAAATTTTATGAGCGATCTGGTCATAGGTCAAACAAGGTCATTTATAACTTTATAATTCAAAAAGTATTATAAACAAATTGCCTTATCCAAGAATCAGTTTATCATATTTTGGGAGTGATCAGGTCAAAGGTCAAGGTCATTTATATCTCAAAAAGTATTAAACCAAATTGCCTGAAATTTAATGATTGGTCATTATCCAAGAGCCATTTGATTATATTTTGGCAGCGAACTGGAAATAGTGGTGGCGAAGTTATACGCTCTACGAGTGCACATCATCTTTTATTGATGTTATTATAAGATATTTATTCATTTCAATTATCGTTATAGGTTTTAATTAACATTCTTGTTTTGTTGAAGATTGATATAATATTGTAGTTGGTCAAAATCAAAGCAATATTGTTAGTTCACTTATGATGCAATCTAATTTATATACAATTATTATATAAATCAATTGACTACAACAATTATTAATTAATTTGTTATATATATCAAAGCTTACATGATTCGAATTAATAGAATTGTTTATTCATAGATATATATTTCTCATTTGTTGTCCTTAATGATGGCCCTATTACATGTAAAAATTCCCGAAAATATAATTGCAGAGCTGGAATAATAATAAATTTACTTCCCATATATATGTTTAACAGAAGAAATTTTATACTCCATCTACAAAATATAATTGTCTGGGAAATTACAATTACAATTTGAATATAAAAAAGCAAACTAAACGCAATATAAATCAAATGGAAAAAAATTACACTAGTGAAATGTTTAGATTTTTAACTATATATTTATTATCATAATGCTTGCCTATTATACAAAGCTTATCAAAATCTAATTTGAAATTATTTTTCTGTTTACTGAGTAGTAAACTTGATTTCGAATTTAAATTCTATTACATCACTACAAGGTAAATGAAGACAGAATCTTCTAGGGACGAGGTAGAATCCGAACCAAAAGTCATCTTTCACTCTGATTTCATTTCTTGCTATTTAACCTCTTCCATAATAATTTGAATAAAAAAATTATTCATAGAAAATCACAGTCGTTTTATTATAAAGTTCATCCATATGGTATGATATTATAGCGTATTCCCAAATTTTTAGCTAAATTCTACCCAAACAGTTAGTAACAACACCTTGTTATTCCTAAACTAAAATCAAAGTCTCTACAGCGGTAGAAATTGAATTTAAACCTGAAAGTTCCATGAAATATCCTAATTTTAACTGTTTGTTCAGCCAATAATACCAACTTGTCGTATAAAAATGGATGAGTGAAAAATCTTTGGTTAACTTACAAATTGAAGGTTCCGTGTTTCGAAAGCGAAAAGAGAAAAATACTTAAAATAATATTGAAGAAGAGTGTATTTTGTGAACTTTTGATATCTCCAAGTGAATGAGAGAATGAAATTAAAAATAATAGAAATGTCGAATAAAAAAAATAATAGAAAAGTAATAGAAAATTAAAAGAAATTATAAAAAATTATAGAAATTATAGGAAATTAAATAAAAAACAATTGGAAAATATTAGAAAGATAGCAGAAAAATAATAGAAAAATTAAAGAAAAAAATTAAAAAATTAAAGAAAAATAATGGAAAAATATTAGAAAAATAACAGAAAAATTAAAAAAATACACATGATGTACTTCATTATTAATTAATATATCACTGAGAAAATATTATATCATATCAAAGAGATAAAACAGTATTTGTTATTTAATCAAGGAAATTATTAATAATTAATTAAGAAGTGCATAATTTCATCACTCACGGAATAAGTGAGATTACTTCTTACCAGTTTGCAGATGCGGGTAAAGTGTTCCTAGATAACTTCTTTAATGTTCTATATTCTATATAATATCCTTTGACATTAAATTCAATAAGCACATGGATAAAAGGTAATCAAACACAATAGTAATAATAATGAGAAATGATTATTGTTTACTTTGTACTATTATATATTATTGCAATAAAATTTTATGAGAGAAGAGAGCGTTCGTTTCCAACAGGAAATTTTTCTTTACCGATAAGCAGTTTTCGATCGTTGATTATAATCAATGTTAAAAATATCATCTTTCTCCGATGATAAAAAGATCATCTTTCTTCGATGATAAAAAGATCATCTTTCTCCGATGATAAAAAGATCATCTTTCTCCGATGATAAAAAGATCATCTTTCTCCGATGATAAAAAGATCATCTTTCTTCGATTATAAAAAGATCATCTTTCTTCGATGATAAAAATATCTTCTTTCTTCGATGATAAAAAGATCCTCTTTCTTCGATGATAAAAAAATCATCTTTCTTCGATTATAAAAAGATCATCTTTCTTCGATTATAAAAAGATCATCTTTCTTCGATGATAAAAAGATCCTCTTTCTTCGATGATAAAAAGATCATCTTTCTTCGATGATAAAAAGATCATCTTTCTTCGATGATAAAAAGATCATCTTTCTTCGATGATAAAAAAGATCATCTTTCTTCGATGATAAAAAGATCATCTTTCTCCGATGATAAAAAGATCATATTTCTTCGATGATAAAAAGATCATCTTTCTTCGATGATAAAAAGATCATCTTTCTTCGATGATAAAAAAGATCATCTTTCTTCGATGATAAAAAGATCATCTTTCTTCGATGAATAAAAAGATCATCTTTCTTCGATGATAAAAAGATCATCTTTCTTCGATGATAAAAAGATCATCTTTCTTCGATGATAAAAAGATCATCTTTCTTCGATGATAAAAAGATCATCTTTCTTCGATGAATAAAAAGATCATCTTTCTTCGATGATAAAAAGATCATCTTTCTTCGATGAATAAAAAGATCATCTTTCTCCGATGATAAAAAGATCATCTTTCTCCGATGATAAAAATATCATCTTTCTTCGATGATAAAAAGATCATATTTCTTCGATGATAAAAAGATCATCTTTCTTCGATGATAAAAAGATCATCTTTCTTCGATGATAAAAAGATCATCTTTCTTCGATGATAAAAAGATCATCTTTCTTCGATGATAAAAAGATCATCTTTCTCCGATGATAAAAATATCATCTTTCTCCGATGATAAAAAAGATCATCTTTCTTCGATGATAAAAAGATCATATTTCTTCGATGATAAAAAGATCATCTTTCTTCGATGATAAAAAGATCATCTTTCTTCGATGATAAAAAGATCATCTTTCTTCGATGATAAAAAGATCATCTTTCTTCGATGATAAAAAGATCATCTTTCTTCGATGATAAAAAGATCATCTTTCTTCGATGATAAAAAGATCATCTTTCTTCGATGATAAAAAGATCATCTTTCTTCGATGATAAAAAGATCATCTTTCTTCGATGATAAAAAGATCATCTTTCTTCGATGATAAAAAGATCATCTTTCTCCGATGATTAACAATTAAACAGATATTCATTAGTAAGGTAAGTTATAAATTATCGGTCAGTTTCACATCTTCGGTCAAATAGAAAAAATAATATTATTATTGGTGATACCTGTAGACATCATGGATACCAATTACAAAATAAAATAATTATTATATCGTTTTATTCTTATATGATCGAAGATGTGAAACTGACTGATAATTCGTAACTTACCCTACTCTACTAGTTTATCATAATTTGAAACAGTTGTAGTCTTTCCTGTTTTTTTTTAGACAGTTCAAATGAAATGATCCTACATCACGATACTTTGTCCAAAATATAAAATATTCATGTACCTTAATCGACAATGATAGATTGTGTGCCTAATACACATTTCCTAAATGGGTAACAGGTGAACTTATCATTATGAATTTTAATTTTCCAGTTGAATATTCATAACATGATTCCAAATTACCATTACCAGTTATTCCAGTCATGCAGAATCCAATATCTCAAATTGGTCCATTTTCTGGAATCGGATTACCATCAATTTGTGGGCAAAATAATGTATTTGTGAACTAATGTATTTAGTGGAGTGATTTAATTAGGATTAGTGATATTTTAAATGATAATAATTGACTTATTAATTATCAGAATTATTTGTATTGGTCATAATTTAATCAATGTAAATTAATTATTATGATTAAAGTTAGGTAATTTATATTAATTTTAAGCAAAAGATAAATTTGATATTTGACTCTTGCTTTGGTTCAATGAATTTATTAGTTAGATTGAACCTCAATTTAAAAAAATTAATTCTCTAAATTCGTTCAATTATGAGTTTTGGAGCATAACTAATTCAGAAAATTACTTAAAAGTAAGTCAAATACTGGGAGTCTTTAGCGTAGATTAACTTAACCAATTATCTATATATACGTGATAAACTGAAACTGAATCAAGTGATAGGATTCTTTCATGTAATTCTTTGAGGTAAATGATATACAAAATTAATATATTTAATTTGGACCATAATTAATGATAGAGCTTTCAATATATATTTATAAATTATTAACAAAAGACCAATTAAGGCGAATAATGCGAGGCAATTTTGACTTAGTGATATCTGTAAAAAATTTAAATCAGAATTAGAGTCTCATAGACAGAAGCCTGAAAATTAAATTTAAACTCAAATTCAGACTATGAAATAAATTTACTGCCAACATATATACATACTCTGTAAAATAAATTAAATACACTGTAACTCATATACGGATTTTGTAAATTACATTAAATACTCTATAACTCATATACAGATTTTGTAAATTACTAAGTACGCTCTAACTGATATACAGATTTCGTAAATTACTTATACAACTCTTCGGTGCTAGTTTGGTATGCCATTTACTGGTTTGGTATGCGATTTGATTAGAATTTATCAGCAAATATAAAGGACAATATAATATTTTATTTCCTTAAATAATTATATCCCATTTAAATATTCAAAGCCTTAGTATGAAAATACTTTGAAAAATATCCTTGTATAAACTACATCCTACTAAACTTATATGAATATAACGTAAAATAGGCAATTGATATATGATTTTTTTGATTAATTTTTTAATTAATTTTTTTTTAATTTTTTTTTTTTACTGCAAATGCATTGTGACTATTTCAGACAAGATATATCTCGTCAATATCGTTTGTTTTGTATCACAGATACTTGAACAGAAAAATTATCATATCAAAATTAAAATAATGCAGTATCAGATCACATCAACCTCACAGATCGCATACCAAACTAGCACCAACTCTTCTACAAGCTCTGTGAGGTAGCCTATAACTTTTATAGAGATTGTAAATTACATTCAGTAGCCTATAACTCATATACAGAGTTTCTCATCATCATAATTTGAACTTCCAAAACTCTCTACCAAAATTTTACAACCGACTGAGTTTTTAATTGCAGTTTGAATGTAGTTCCGAGCAATAATTTTGCCTTTTTGAGCTTGGTCAACTTTTTATGTGTTTCGAATCAAATTATACCAGTTGTAGCTTAAATTTCTTGTACTAAGATACAAATTCAAATATCACCATTTTGATAACATTTCTAATTGTGATTTTTCAGTTTTAGACCTACACGAAATTATTTTAAAATTCAACAGTTGAAGACTTCATCATTAGTTATCTGAAAAAACCAAGACTTCAGTTTATGAATATTCAGCATCGGAGTAGGCTTTCTTGAAGCGTGATTAGTAATAACTAACATGACTCCTAATTAAGACAATTTAACTTAGAGACTGATGATGAACAAGCCTAATGATGCTAAGTTTAAGTATTAGTTATATAAGTTACAGTTTTGGGTCAAATTCTGATTAATTTTGCTGAGTAAGATATCATCTAACGTGCAGATATCATCTAACATGCAGATATTGCAATTCAATATCTACAAATGATAAATTGAATAAAATAAATCGTTTATAAAGTTTCGTACTTCGAATAAAATTATTATCATACGATTCCTTTCTGTGTCAGTTCCGTGTTTTTAACTCCTATTACAAGGGATTAAGGTCAGGTAATTGGATTAAAATGTTACATAAAGGTGAATTATTTCTATTTTACTGTTCATTAACAGGCGATGTTACGTACAATTATTTTACATTCATACATCTAATTCTTTTATTTGATAGAAAGATATTTAAAGAAAGACAAGTGCGTTTAACATTAAGTTCTTTACTATTTATTTTATCAGGAATCAATTTACTTGCATTAAAGATAATATATAATAAAAAGATTCTATCATATAATACTATCAAAAATTAATTATTCATATCTTGTATATTTACCCAATGAATTTTAAGTTTCTATAATTCTTTTGTCTACTTCATCGTATAAGTTTCATACCGTAGCAGAAGCACAATAAGGTAACGTTATACCTCTTACTCCATAGTCCATTCCCATCACGAAATAGGAAGGGATAGTCAAACTTACCAGGAATCTAACTACTGCTGGTATACTGCATAGAAACACCAATTAAAAACTTACTTGTGAAATGTTAGGGAGAGAAATGAAACTGAGAATGAAATATGATGAGAGAGTGTGATGGGTATAGCAAGGCATGGATTTAGCAAGACATGGATATAGCAAGACATGGATATAGCAAGACATGGATGTACCAAGACATGGATGTAGCAAGGCATGGATGTAGCAAGACATGGATGTAGCAAGGCATGGATATAGCAAGGCATGGATATAGCAAGACATGGATATAGCAAGACATGGAAATAGCAAGGTAGAAAGAATAGGAAAGAAGTTGAATAAAGATACAAATAAAGCTGAAAAAATAGGGCATCGAATCAAACAAAAACCTAAATGCTACAATATAACAAAAAGAAGGCCTACCTAAAGTAGCTTCGGGACAGTGTATAGTCAATAACTAGTTAAACCCTATTTGATAATCTGACCCCCTTATGAAAAGACAGTTAGTAAGACTTTTACGAGTTACTAAATGTGATGAACAGAATTAGTGTTAATATGGTAAATTATGTATAAGAAAATATTTCTGAAAGTTAAAATGATGATTCATTTAATTACACATAGCATATTGTACTAAATAATAAAATACACATTTTTTAACGCTTAAATCGATCATATATAAGCTTAAGATACCGAATACCTGTTGTAAGACTAGTGAACTTCATTTTGAACAAATCTACGGTAAATACTCCCAGTATTTGACTTATTTTTATATCTTTTCATTCATTTCCAGATTTTACGATTCTTCTTTAACTAATTTCATATAATGGCTTAAATTTTCAACATAAAATGTTTGGTTAGCTATACTTTATAAAATAATATGAAAGATAATCCCAGTATCTCACAGAGCAGAAGTATTTATTTTTCACAGAAACAAATATAATAAGTTTGATTAGTGTATTCTGAATTAATTATTTTATTTTTTGTCTAATTTCGCTGAAAAATTGATCAGTAATTGACCCAAAATTATAAAAATGACCAAAATATTTTCATAATCATTCCACATACAAGTCACTAATTTTATTGATTCAATAAAAAAAACAATCATTTAAATACCATTATCCAAATTTTTTACAAGACGATATTTTACATTAAAAAAGAAGAAATTACTACCATCCAATTGCGAGCATATGTAGGACTAATATCCTCATTCAATAACTCAGGATCAGGGGATTGGCTCTTCGAAATCTCTATTCGAATTAGGTACCGTTGTTTAATTAAATTCGTATTTGGTACCCTTGTTTAATTAAATTAGAAATAGACTACAGACGATTAGGAGACTACATCAGTTCCATTACAGAGATGAGGTCACCTAACGCCAATAGTCTCTAGAGTGTGATTTGACGACAATCTAATTAATTAGTTATTCATTACTTGATCTTAATTCTACGGTAATTAACAAATTTTAATTTATATATATAACTTCAATGGCCATATATTGATATTTGAAACACAATAAAAAATTTATCTCTAAATTTTTATGGAAAAAGATATTTTAATTTTAATAGACTGCAGTTTAAAATTTTCCAATCATAATTAAATAGTTTTTTTTATTATTTTCCCTTCTTACTTAATTAAGAAAAAATACATATAAGCCGTATTCTACATATTTATATTAAATACACCGCTATCATGTCTTCTAAATATTCCTTTAATAGCTGCAAGGGTTTTCTAAGTAATAAATAAGCCTTGTGTGTATTCAGTGGAAAAAAATGGAGAGAGATGGAGTCCTCTGGCGAGTAAATTAAACACTGTTGAACGAAGAAGAAGGAAAACTTTACGAACCAATTAAAATCTGAATACCAAAAGAAACTGGATAACATGAAGTCGATTGAAATTAGATAAGATAAAGATAACAGATTTAAATTGAACCAAAATCATGATTCTTACATCAAGCCAATTAAAGCAGTACAAAGTTGATGATCACTCTTTTATATTGCATAGCCGTGTGTATCTATAAAATGTATATACTCCATTGCAGTCGGTTATTCAGGAAAATATGCAATCATCTTTTGCTGTGAATTTTAAATTTAATATGAGTTGGTTGAAAGATTCCATTTACTAAATTAATTCTAATCCGACAGTTATTAAACGTAACTGGAATTTATTCCTTCCATCTATTACAATGCATTTGAATGTATTCACCGTAAATAAAGATTTTCTATTAATAAATACTTAAAGATTAACTGTACAGTACTTAACCTTGTATTGTCCAAATAATAATATCAATATGGATAGTTCCACACTGAATTGCTTATATCATTTAATTCCCTCAATACTCTCGAGTGGAATAATCATAGCATGCAGCCTCTCGTTCGTATTAGCATATAAATAGGTCTTAGCAGTTTTATTTTAGTACAAAGCATGGGGAGTATGGAATATAATTTGAAATGAAAAATCTTTCTCGGGGCAACACTGTCCCAACAATAATAACAACATATTGAGGACAGCATTGTCCCAATATGTCAGGACAGAATGGTCCCAATATCTTAGAACGACATTGTCCCAATATCATTGGGTGACGTTGTCCCAATATAATTGGGTGACGTTGTCCCAATATCATTGGGTGACGTTGTCCCAATATCATTGGGTGACGTTGTCCCAATATCCTTGGGTGACGTTGTCCCAATATCCTTGGGCAACATTGTCCCAATATCCTTGGGCAACATTGTCCCAATATTATTGGACAACATTGTCCCAATATCATTGGGTGACGTTGTCCCAATATTATTGGGCAACATTGTACCAATATCATTGGGCAACATTGTCCCAATGTCATTGGGTGTCGTTGTCCCAATATCTCGGAGCAACATTGTCCCAATATCTCGGGGCAACATTGTCCCAATTTCTCGATGCAATATTATCCATATATCTCGGAGCAACATTTTTTCCTAATCTCGGGGTAAAATTGTCCGATATCTCTAGGTAACCTTGTCCAATGTCTCTGGGGAAAATTGTCCAAATATTTCGAGGTAACCTTGTCCAATATCTTGGGCAACATTGTCCCAATATCTCGGAGCAACCATGTCCCAAAATCTCGTGACAACATTATCCCAATAATATTATATATTAATTTAAAGGCATTCACAACAAAACTAGATAATTACAATAATGAAATAATAACTGTTTGCAGAGAATTTTCTTAAAATCTCCCATAATCTACAAACTGGTCATCTCCTTCTCACAACCCAAGTGTTAGTGTTCCATATAATGCAATCTTACCTCTCGTACTGATTGGTGGCGCAGTAGAATAGGACAATTCGTCACTTTTTTAACCAAGATGACCCGAAGAAATAAAAAAGTAGATCTACATGATGAGACGAAGTGATTTATGATGTGGAGCATCTGTTTAGAATTGAAACTGAAATTAATAATTCCCGTATACAGAGTTATGGTGGGATTTTAATCTTCTATGGCCCACCATAGATTTTATATGGGTAAAGGTGCTCCAAATATATAACAAATTGGTAGGACATAATGAATGCAAGCTCTTTATATTATAATGGTAGTAATACCTCTTTACAAGCTTCCTTTACAAGCTTTCTTTACTAAGTTTCTGATGGTATTAATACCTCTTTACAAGTTTCCTTTACTTTGTTTCTGATGGTAGTAATACCTCTTTACAATCTTTCTTTAATAATTTTATGATGATATCAATATTTCTTTACAAGCTTTCTTAACTAAATCTCTCGTACTCTTTAATTCGACTTCATTATCATACATAGATAAGACTAATAACTGTGACGACACCTAATTACCAAGACTCTATTTAACTGACACTGACTTAATTCTGGGATGAGGAGAGTATTTAGCCTCATCTGAGTTGATTGGATTCTCAGCCTTGAAGACTGCAGAGGTAATTAGAATCAGAGTATTGAAGCTTTATTGAGGCTTCAAGAAGAGGATGAAGAGGGAGAAATTTAAAGAAAAGAATTGGGATGAAAGTTTGAGAGTGAAATTTGCAAAAAATAATTGATTGTCAGGATAAAAGTGTCTGTTAATAAATAGTTGAAATAATAGTTCACTACCCAGAGAGAATATTATGGTGGGACCATGGAAGAAGGGGTCTCGTCCAACGGACATTTCGTCCACGGACATATCGTCCACGGACATTTCGTCCAACGGACATTTCGTCCACGGACATATCGTCCACGGACATTTCGTCCACGGACATTTCGTCCACGGACATTTCGTCCACGGACATTTCGTCCACGGACATTTCGTCCACGAATATCTCGTCCACGGACATTTCGTCCAACGGACATTTCGTCGACGGACATTTCGTCGACGGATATTTTGTCCACGGACAATTCATCCACGATTGGCTTTATTTTGTATTTTAAAGTGTTTATGGAATATATTTCATATTATTTTTCACTATTACATTAATAAGCATGTGTAAATATGCAATATCATAATAGTGATTTAAGCCGTATATGAATTAACGCATAAAAATGTTTATCTATCGATTACAGTTATAAAATTAAATATGATAAACGGGTTGGATATATTTTTAAGTTATTTATTTGTTTAATATTTTGCATTAATTAATGAATTATGAGTATCTACAAGAATAAATGTGTGGATACTTAGGAATTATAGTAATTACAATTGAGGGAAATAGTAATAATTATTATATAAGTATAATCCGAAAAAATTGAAAATAATTAAGCGCAACACTAAAAAGTATCAATATCTTGCTAATTCTTTATATCATTTTTTAGAAGTATATTATGTACCTGCATATTATTATGTATGTAATTTAGGTAATCACTGTTAAAAATATTATGTTATAAAATACTAATTTCTGAACCAATAGTGCATCTAATTACCTAATCTGAATAATACTATTGATGATTATTGTAGTTAACGTGAAATAAACACCACAAAAAATTTCTCCGTTTTAAATGTTTATGTACTGTTATAACATCGAGACATGCCAGGTAATTATTACAGATTTTATAAGACTCGGGTGTAATAAAAGCGGGGCCTGCCTGTAAATCATTAAAAAGTTTTCATTTTTATTATTTTACTGATGCCGGTCAACAGGATAAAAAGATTGCAATAAGAATTAAAGCAAAGACCATACATTTCAAATTGCCATCAAATAAGGGTGTTAAATACTTTTATATTGCAGAATATATATAAATAATATAATATATAAAATAAATGCACACAATAAATATATAGAAAATAAAGCAATTCGTGGACGAAGTGTCCGTGGTCGAAATGTCCGTGGATAAGATGTCCGTGGACGAAATGTCCGCGCACGGGAAGAAGGTTCTTACTAAATCTTCAGTGGTCCCACCATAGTTTTTTTTCTGAGCTAGTGATGGTTGTTATACTTCAATTCATTGAAATTGAAATTAAAAACACTACCCACAAAAAAGGTCGGTATAGGTTAATATTTATGTATTTCGCCTGTTCAGTTCATGATCATTAATTTTAACCAATGAAAAGATAATCAGAAGTGAAAATACATACTCATATAAATTATGATATAAAATTATTTCACAATGACTAAATTGGAGAGTGATTTATATGATTTTTTACTCCATTATAAAGTCCACATTCATTTTCTTTTGATGTAATAATGAACGGAAAAAATGGCACATGCAATTCAATGTTAAATCCAATTAAAGGGTCAAATATCAAAGCAATATTTTTAATCATTGGGAATACTGAGAATTTATTAAGGTTCAGTCATGCGATATTCCAATAACCTGGCGTGAAAAAATGTAATTTTTGTAATTAGAATTCGATTGCATGTATTACATGTTAGTGATTATATTTGATGTAACCAATCAACTGTGACTGGTGATTGGTGGGATTGACTTTGAGTCTATGATTGACTTTGAGTCAAGGATTGACTTTGAGTTAATGATTGACTTTTTTTTCAATGAATTTTCTCTTGATTGTCTTTTTGCCGACGATTGAGTTCTCTTGATTGTCTTTTTGCCGACGATTGACTTTTTGCTAATGATTGACTTCTCTTGATTAAATTTTTAAATTGACAATAATAGGAAAAATAGTCTTAATATTGATCAAATAAAGCTTCTTATAATCAGTTCCATAAGAATTAGGGTCGGACGGGGTATCACTGCGCATACCATTTTTATGGGGTATCACTCCGCACCCCTTATAATTTTAAAACCACTTGTTAGCCTAAATCTGATTGCACCATCATTTCAAGCATCTTTTTTTCTCCCATAAACATCATAAAGCACTATTATCCTATCAGTATTTCTAGAGCTGAGTCGCGATATATGTAGTGCTCTCAGAATGATCTGAAAAAAGTTTGCGCTTGTGTTTTTAAATCCCGCAAACTCTTCAATAACTCTTTTACCAAGATTTATAGATTCATATTGTTTTAACATGTTAGCACAAACAATAACAGTTACATTATGTCAAATTTTCAACTTCTCAGTTTCAACGGTTTTTCTGCCACAACCGTGTGCAGCGATACCCCAGATAATTTAGAGGTAGAGGGGTATCACTGCGCATCATTAATAACCATATTTGTATGTAAATGGATATGAAAAAATATGAGTTTTTAGCTCTCAAGAAAGGCATAAATATTGAATAAGGTGTTATTTAATTATAAATTTGATTAACAATAAACCTGCGATCGTAGTAGCTATGCTACTTGATGTGGGGGTATTAAAATAGGGAGAGTTGGTATTTGGGGGGGGGTGAGAGGTTATTGAATCAAATATTGATTAACAACAGACGTACGATCATATTATGTTACTTGATATAAGTAGTCAACTAGTTGCGTAAAATTTAAGTGTTAAATTTGTTGCAGATTCATTAAATATGTGTTTAAAAGCAAGTGACAAGTAGATTGGGGAGAAGGCATGTAGGGAGGGAAACACAGACGTTTAGATGAGGGGGAGGACGATTTAGATATGGGAGAGGGGGAAATAGATGGGGGAGATAGGGAAATAGATGGGGAAGAGAGAAAATTTAGATGGGAAGAGAGGGAGATTTCGATGAGGAGAGAGTGTGATTAAAATGTTAGGAGAGGGGGATTTAGATGGGAAGAGATGGGGATTAAGATGGGAAGAGAGGGATATTTAGATGGGGAAAGAAGGGGCTTTAGATAGGGGGAGGAGGGGCATTATAATAGGGACAGGAATGATGTAGGTGTAGGAGAGGAGTGTTGTATTTATGAAATGCGCAGTAATTACCCCTTCATGTGCGCAGTGATACCCCGATGCACTCACTAAAAGTTTCGCACAAAAAATTGCCAATAAATATTTTATTTATTTAGCTATTATTTCGAAACTGGTTGTGAACCATCTTCATTCATGACCATTTCATCACGAAAAAAAGAGTTCTTCTAGTACCTTTAGTTTTTGAGTAAATACCGAGTTTGCGGGATTGTGCGCAGTGACCCTACCAAAATTGTCAGAACATTCAGTGAAAACGTGTAATGAATTACCGCAGAGTTTCTGTTATTGGGAATAACTTCAAATTATGGCTTTACATTAGTTAAACTAGTAAATTTAGAAAATATTTTTAATAGGGAGGTGTGTAATCAAAATTGTTTAACACTATATAAATATAGTGAGTAGTAGATATTTTATTTAGATCTATAAAGAGTATAGGGAATTTATCTGGTAAATTCCATTGTACTCTGATTATCACATAATTACACGACTGACTTGGAATCAGCAGCTGGAATATCTTAGATTCCAGTTCCTAATGGGAACTACACGAACCGCTTGATTTAAGCGAATAAATTTTTCCTTTTGAAAAGAAGGGACCATGAAATAATAATAGACTTAGAACTATTAGTTAAGGAATTATAATAAGAAATTTGATGATTTTATGCACTTATAATTCATGTTCAATATCTTGGATTTACAAACTTTAATCTGACTATTCTAATAAAATTATTTATTCATGTTAATTTTTTTTTTGTCATTTATTTCATTATAATTATATCCAAAGGATAAATTAATTAGCTTCTATCAACCGAGTTATTTATTATTCAATTCATAACTTATTAATCACTATCAAATAAAGACCTAAAACAATATAAATGAGAAATTGTTCAGAAACATCTACCCAGTTCACAGCTCGAATTATGTTTCCAAGTCTTAGTTATTACTAGGGTTGTGAATTTGCATATCTTGCATATTGGTGAAATAATACATATGAACATAAAAAACGCATATGCAAATCTTGAAATTTGATGCACATTAGAAAAAATAATATGCAAATATAAAATGATTAGTAAAATAAGTTTATTTTTTATATTAAAATAACAAACTTCTACTTATATTAATGAATAGTATCAGGCGAATGAAAATTAGCTAAATTTTATTCTACTTAAGAAATTTAAATTATTATAGGCTAGGTTTATAACGAGGTGGGGAACTTGGTTGAACTTCTTAATATTTCAGATATTTATCAGAGTGAGAATGTTAAAAACTTCTACAGAGAATAGAAATAATGAAAGTAAGTCTTGTTTTCATATATTTAACATTCTCTGTAATTCCATTAACAATAGAGAAAATTGAGGCGAGAGGCAGGTCAATTTCTAAAGTAATCACAGAGATAAAAAAATTATAATTTTCTCAAGAATATTTATGATAGAGATATTACGTAAAGTTTATACTAGTAATCACTAATCACTACATAATATCCAAAAATGAAGGTTATTGAATCATCAGAGACATAAATTCAATTCTGACAGGATGATCTGCACAAGTCATTCAAGTCAATCTACGTGAAAATATGGCGAGTCTTCTATACGCACCTCTTGTTTCATGTGATGTAGAGGGGATATTTTCTCAGTACAAGAATATTTCAGTTTTTGAAAACCTAAAATATACAGTAACTAGATTACGTGCACTTGGTAGAGTGCATACCTTCGCCGCCGTTTTGACCTGTTCTAACAAAATGGTTCCTGTATATTGACCAATCGTCCCACCAAGTTTCATGCAATATGGTTCAATACTTTTGAGTTATGAATAACAATGATCTTTGACCGGGTCGCTCCCAAAATTCTACAAGAAGTTAACTGGACATTAACCAATCGCACCATCAAATTTCAGGCAATTTTGTTAACACTGCTTCAGTTATGCGAATAACAAGATGATAAATAAATAAATAAATGAATGCCGGATAAAATATAACCTTCTGCAAATTTGCGAAGGGTAATAATAAAATTTAATTAAACTTATCGACTGATTTTCCTATTTTCTAAACTAGTGTTACTGTTTATATTCATTTACATATATATTATATATACAGGTAAAGCTCGTACAACGGACAGTATACAGGTAAAGCCCCCCCTACAAAGGACCAAAATTATTAGTTTAGTTGGGGATTTTAACTTTTAAGTTTTGTTTAACAGCATTTCAAAGAAACTCTAATGAAGGTAAACAATCTCAGATTATTATTGAATACATTTTTTAATGAAAATCTTAAAATATTTATATAACTTACTCATATAAATGTACGTAGGTACGAAATAATAAGGTAAGTAAAATAAAACAAAGATATTAGTAACAAAACCAAGTGAAAAAATTGGGTAGTTACACCTCTTTTTAATTTTATAGAGCTTCTCTAATTAAAGAAAATGTGTAGGAAATGAGTGAGTATCAAAATCAACATACTTAAAATCTTAAAAACAGTACATAAAGTGTTTATTGTAAATCGTAATACCTTGAATATAATAAATGTACGACTAGATAATTGGCAGACAAATAGAATATTAGTTAAACTATATAACTTAAAGAGGTTGTTGTAGGAGTAACATGGCCAGAAGAACGGATATTTTTGTCTCTTTTAGAGGGTGTCCGTTTAAAGATCGTCCGCTGTACGAGCTTTAAATACCTGTATACTAGATTCTTCATATTCAAGACTTGATAAATGAACTTGAAAACAGCTTTGTAAGAAGAGTTTCAATATATTGAAATTATCTTCAATTAAAAGATGCTAATTAACATCCTTTCTTCTACCACTTAGTTTTTAAATATTTTTCACATTTAATAAAAAAAATATTTGAAATATATGAGCTTCTTAGTAACAGCCTATTTCGAGAAATCCATACGTGTAATGTTTAATTAAAATTGAAAATTATTTGCTGCATATATTTTGCATATACGTTTTATAAATGCATATGCATTTTATGAAAATGCATATTTCAAGCGAATGTGCACTAAATATTTATGTATGTGCATAAAATGCATAATATGCAGTGCATATTGTCTCAACCCTAGTTATTACCAATATTTACCATTACTTTTCCCGGCACAAACCCCTCTCTCTTTTCTCTGCTAGGATCTCCTATTTAATAATGGTGAGCTTTACTTTGTCTCTCTCTTGGCTTCAATGCTTAATCCAATTTAATTATTTGGACATGGAAGGGGATGAAAGGATGAGAACCGCAAGAAAAAACTGCATTGCAAAACCTACAAAAGGAGTAAAAAAATGAAGTGAAAAGCCTCCTAGCTTAGTTTGTTTATAAAGTTTCAACATCGTTAAACAATAGATTAGCCGGACTGTTATTTAATCTTAAAGTAATTAACAAAGAGAATGATATATAAGACTTTTATAAAATAAGTGAATAAGTTGTTCAATTCCTTCTTTTCGGTATTATAGTATTATTTTTAATTAATTTATTTATTTAATGCAGTAAGTAAATTCATATGCTTGTCCTATTACTAGGTTTGTGACAAAATCCGTTTTAAATAATATATCCAGAAAATATTATAGACGGATTGAATTAAAGACTATTTAATCGTTCTTAACCAGTGGTATATAGTATTCAATACCATTTCATTTCGTCTATGATATTCTTAAAATCTATGATTTTACACGCATATTGTCACAACCCTACCTATTACTCATACATTACATAATATATTATATTTATATTTATTTCCTGCTTAGTAAGTAATGCTGACAGATTACAATGAAGTTAGGAAAGCTTCTAAGATTTTCCAGTTGTTCTAAGATCAAATAAATCATTTGCTTGTTTAGTAAATTGAAAACATTATAATATTTAACTCGTATATAAATTTATTTATATAATATTTCAGACAATAAACCACAATAAGTGAAAACAAACAAAATTATTGATATAATCTTTGACATATGTGCTTCATTTTAAGTAAAGTAAATAACAAGTAGGGTCAGACGGGGTATCACTGCACATACCCTTTTCAGGGGGAATCACTCCACACTCTTTTAATTTTAAAACCCCTTATTTTAGCCTAGATCTGATTGCATTATCCTTCCAAGCATCTTCTTTTCTCCTATAAACATCATGAGGCACCATTATCTTATTAGTATTTCTTGAGATAATTCGCGATGTATGTGGAGCTCTCAAAACGATCTGAAAAAAGTTTGCACTGGTGATTTTTAAATCCCGCAAACTCTCCAATAACTCTAGAACCGAGATTTATAGATTCATCATTCATACCGTTTTAACATGTTAACACAAACATTAACAGTTACATTATGTCAAATTTTCAACTTCTCAGTTTTACCGGTTTTCCCGTCACAACCGTGCGCAGTGATACCCCAGATAATTTAGAGGTAGAGGGGTATCACTGCGCATTATTAATAACAATATTTGTATGTAAATAAATATAAAAAAATATGAGTTTTTAGTTCTTAAAAAAGTAATAAATATTGAATAAAGTGTTATCTAATTTTAATATTGATTACAATAAGTATTTTATTTATTTAGCTATTATTTCGAAACTGGTTGAGAATCATCCTCATTCATAACCATTTCATCTGGAGAAAAAGAGTTTTTCTAGTACTTCTACTTTTTTAGTAAGTACAGAGTTTGCGGGATTGTGCGCAGTGATACCCCGTCCGACCCTAAATAATTTTGTGAAGTCAAATCAGTTTATTATATTAAAGTAGAATTCTTCTTCTATTGTTGGACTCCTCTATAGTGAATGCAGAGTCCTGAGTAAGAGAACTACTCTGTATAGTGGAATTTTTTTTCTTTATTCTGCCATGAATGGTCATTTATTTTCTAAAACTGATGCCTATTCATGGTAGACTAAAGAAAATTTGTTCACTATACGTGGTAGTTCTCTTACTCAGGACTCTACATTCACTATACAATAGTTAACTATCGTGCGCGGACAGAATGAATGCGGACAGAATGCCTACGGACAAAATGCCTACGGACAAAATGCCTACGGACAAAATGCCTGACGGACAAAATGCCTAACGGACAAAATGCCTAATGGACAAAATGTCTAACGGACAAAATGCCTAAAAAGCATGGAAATTGTGGGCAAAGATTTAAAATAAGTGAGACTAAGTGGATATAAAGAGTTTTGTCTCAGTGAGAGTTTAATAAATCACTTTCACATTGAATATGAACATTTGTAACTCAGCGTGCTTAGTGTAAACACCCTTTTATTTCATTTTACTGTGTTTGTGATTTATTACTAAAGTGTTTGCTCTATTTACCAAATCGGTCTCAAAAATTATTCATCCTACATGTTGCCCTTTTTATTGGATATCTATAATCATCTTCTTCTATTTTCATTTTTTTAAAACATCTATATTAATCTTCTTCTATATCCATTTTTTTAAAAGACATCTATAATCATCTTATTTTATTTTAATTTTTGAAAAGATAACTATAATCATTTTATTTTATTTTCATTTTTTATAATATTGTGTAATGTGTATTCTTTTAGTTAACTATAATCATCTTAAATCTATCCTGATGTTTATAGTTGATTTTGAAATTCTAAAGCAAGTTAAGTGATTACAATGTTTATATAAGTTAGTACTGACATGCAATTAACTATACTCTGGTTATAAAAGAAGCCGCCGATATTTGTTTCCACTGGAAAAATATACAGTATTCTTTATGAGATGTAACTGAGACGTAGTTTATATTTTTTCTTACATAAATTTTTAAAAATATTATTTGACGTTCAATGATCAGGTTCATTAAAATATAATGCATTCTGTTCTCTATTCGGCCTTTCTATTTAAATATGGAGTTAATTCTTTTATTTACATTGCAACATTATTTTACGTCATTATTTTACAATTTCTATTTTCAATATTCATATATTTTGTCCATTAGGCATTTTGTCCGTTTGGCATTTTGTCCGTTAGGCATTTTGTCCGTTAGACATTATGTCAGTAGGCATTTTGTCCGTAGGCATTTTGTCTTTAGGCATTTTGTCCGTAAGACATTATGTCAGTAGGCATTTAGTCCGTAGGCATTTTGTCGTAGTACCGTTAACTATATAGAGGAGTTCTACAGTAAATAGATAAAAAATCTTTTAACGAATAAATAGAGAAAAACTCTCCCAAAAACTCTCCTGTCTTCAATCTGCAAAATCGTCTTAAAATAAGCTACACTTTATTTACGATATCCGGTTTGAAATCTGCACACGATGTGGCTTTCGACATCTGAACTGTGAGTTATCTGCTGGATTTCTTTCATCCTGAGATGGAAATTAAGATCGAAGTGACTTATGGAACTGAGTTGGTTTATCGGGAGGTAGGTACTATAGATACAGGAAACCCTTTGATCTCGAATGAAAAGATCTTTTCCAATGGAAACCTGTAGTGACTGAAAGGAAAACACAAAATAGGGAAATCTTAAAAGTCTTCTTGAATTGAGTTGGTATTGAAGAATTGGGTTATCGGATAGATTAACTAATTAAATTTTTATTAACTAATGGTATAGAATGTGACAATAACTAGGATAGATCATTAGAAGTCAATTATTAATCAACGGAAATTATTAGGATACATTCTATCCTTATATTTCCAGTAGTGTTTTTACTTATTTATTTGGTGTCCGCATCTTAGGAATTATAAAAAAAAATTATATATGTGTCTGGCAAACTGTATTACAAATACAGAATACTCGAATATATTTGAGATCAATGAGTAATAAATTATTCATTATGTGAAATAGGTTCCAAATAATGAATAGATTCCAAAATAAATAGTTCCAAATAATTTCTATCATTTGCGAAAAAATACATTATTTCTCACGTTTAACACGAAAAATAAAACCTTCATGAACACAGATTTATATTGATAAATTATTATCTCTTATTTATTATGTCTTCATTATTATGTCTATATTTTAACGTGGTTTAAGCTACACCAAAATTAACACTATTGAAACCCGTTATTTTTAGCGGGAAAGTACACTAGTCATTCAATAAATATTTGCATTGCACTTCAGTGGCCACATAATAATTCTGGATATCCATTTACCATTTCATTCGGTTTACAGATTTTCTGATGCCAAGATATTCTCACGAGCGTTCGAAATCAAGTTAAATCCACTTTAAGTTTAAATCGAATCACAGATTATCTCGCTAAACAAGTTGAAGTTATGCCCAAAGTTACTAGCCAAGTTAAAGGCTTATATTCAACCTTGTACTGAAGTAACTGAACATTTGAGACTTCTTGTAGGTTCTTGAATTCTGATGAGACGGAATTGAACTGATTAGTATTGTTGAACTATGAACTTAAATCTAGTTCAGAACAGACTTCAAAATCATTAAGTTAGGTAGGTAAATTCTACCTAAATGCAAATGTCAACACAGAGATATTTTTTAGTATGATCATATGCTTCTATTGGACGTCAATACACATATTAAATTTTTGGTTTGCGTATTTACCGCCCAGTTGAATCAAATTAATAACGTTTAAAAGAATAGAAGGCAGTTGAAAGGCTAGTATTGACTGTAAATATGATTACAATTCATTTAACTGTGATTAATTGAAGAGGCTTAAACTGGGCGGTGCAAACGCATCGTTTTATTTTCTAGCATAAAAAACGCCTCAGCTTCTCACAGTCTAGAAAAATCTTCGAAATGAATTGGAATAATTTTCAGGTCGACCGAAATGAAATACGGATTCTAAATTAAAATTAGTTTATAATTATTTGTAATGATTATAGGTTTGTGACTATATGCTTTCAAAATCATAGATCAATAGAATATTATAGACAGAGAGAATTAAATCGTTCTACACCAGCGGTATATAGTATTAGATGCCATTTCATTTCGTCTATGATATTCTTAGGATCTAATATTTTAAAAGCATATTATCACGACCCTATTGATGAATATGCAAAACAGAGTTTATATTTTCAAAACCTAGGAGTTGAGTATAACATATTTTAAATTCACTATCTGGAATTAATTCTCTGATCAATAAGAAACATAGGTAGATAAATTGAATATCTATCGAACCAATGTTTCAAAGACCGTTCACTTTGAGGCAATGCAGACATGTCTTCGTCCAGCGATTTCAGTAACGATCTGAATGTCCAATTGAGCATTTGCAAGAAGCTCTTAAATGTCCTGAACAAAGGAAGTACATTTGCTTTCCTCTCGAGGAGTTTAATCATTCTGTGGATGCAGTGTGTGGTAGAAAGTGGATGCATTCTGTGGTAGAAAGTGGATGCATTCTTTGGTAGAAAGTGGATGCATTTTGTTGTAGAAAGTGGATGCATTCTTTGGTAGAAAGTGGATGCATTCTGTGGTAGAAAGTGGATGCATTCTTTGGTAGAAAGTGGATGCATTCTTTGGTAGAAAGTGAATGCATTCTGTGGTAGAAAGTGGATGCACATCCTTTTGAAGTAACAGCACCGTAAATTTGTTTACCTTTTTAAATAATCATATTTTTCGGCGAAAGTGTCGTGCTGCGAATGTGTTTTCGGCGAATGTGTTTTCGGCGAATTGACCTAGAACCGTATATACTATATACGAACGAACATAGCTACTCAAGTATGCGGGCTTTTTCTTATAATGAATCTCAGAATGAGTAAAAGCGAAATGTGAATATTTTTATATAATTAATTGTGAACAGAATACTTGATCGATTTAAATTCTGCTTACTGTGATATGTTATATAACCTTAGCTCTACACATTTAGAGCAATTATAGAATTTTTTTAATTTAGAGTGGAGAGGACCTTTAAAAAAAAGATAGGAAGAACCATCCCTGTAGAGCAAAGATTGCACAGTTCCTGGTCAGCTTCGTTAAATTGAAAGATGATGGGAATTTGGAACCTGGAATAATTTATATTACATATTCAGTCTTTTAATATAAATAATATAATAATAATTATATGTATCATTTCTGTATACTGACTACAATAGTCCTCCAAATGATTCCAAATTGTACTCAAAAAATATATCTCATCTATTGAAATTTAACCATTGCAAATGACTGCTGAAAATTGCTCGAATTCAATTCTTAAATTGAATTATCTGGAAACTGAACACAACGCTCTGAATTAATAAAAAGATCACCGAATTCTTCGGAAGACTTAGGCCCGTTTCACACTTGCGTTTTTAATACCGCGGGTAGAAATACTTGTCGTTTGGTGTTTCAGCGATAATTTTTTTTATTTCAATGTGATATTTCCTTCAGCAAAAAAAAGAGCTAATGTGAGCATATCTGAAGAAGAGCCTTTTTCATGCGGTGTTAGAAAAAACGCTAGAAGATTTGTGCAATTTACCTAGTTCCTAGTCAACGCCAGTACTGATGTTAACTAGGAGTTTACCAATAATTAAATACATTATTTAAGATATATAATTAAACATATTTAATTGGTAATCCATCTATACAATTATAACCACCAGTTCTATTTCTATTCTTCTTCTAATTAAAAAGCATTGCATTTACTGTAAATTGTTTCACTAATTGTATAAATTACACTATCTTATTTTAGAAGGAAGAAATCATTTAAAAATTCAAATACCATAAGAGTAACAAGAGAACATCTTAAATAAGGTGAAACTAAGAATTTCCACCAATGAGAACAAAGCTCATTTCATTTCTATTGGTATTTCAAACCCTTTATCTGCATAGAAATAGGTACTAGAAGAGAGAACTTATTTCACATACAAACAGAACATTCTCGAAATGAATCCGAGGGATATTCCATGAAGATCATTTCCTGATATTGAGGGAATGTCATTATTGAACAGGCAGGCAATGTAAACAATTCATGAGTTGCTCCAATATAATTTTCTGTCTTAACGGCATTTTACACAATTTAACAACTAATCAAAAGCATTTTACACAATTTAACGATGAATCAAAAGAATTTTACACAATTTAACGATAAATCAAAAGAATTTTACACAATTTAACGATGAATCAAAAGAATTTTACACAATTTAACGATAAATCAAAAGAATTTTACACAATTTAACGATGAATCAAAAGAATTTTACACAATTTAACGATAAATCAAAAGAATTTTACACAATTTAACGATGAATCAAAAGAATTTTACACAATTTAACGATGAATCAATATCATTTTACACAATTTAACGACAAATCAAAAGAATTTTAATCAATTTAACGATGAATCAAAAGCATTTAACACAATTTAACGATGAATCAAAAGCATTTTACACAATTTAACGATGAATCAAAAGAATTTAACACAATTTAACGATGAATCAAAAGAATTTTACACAATTTAACGATAAATCAAAAGAATTTTACACAATTTAACGATGAATCAAAAGAATTTTACACAATTTAACGATGAATCAATATCATTTTACACAATTTAACGACAAATCAAAAGAATTTTAATCAATTTAACGATGAATCAAAAGCATTTTACACAATTTAACGACAAATCAAAAGCATTTAACACAATTTAACGATAAATCATAGGCATTTTACACAATTTAACGATGAATCAATAGCATTTTACACAATTTAACGATAAATCAATAGCATTTCACACAATTTAACGATAAATCAATAGCATTTCACACAATTTAACGATAAATCAATAGCATTTCACACAATTTAACGATGAATCAATAGCATTTTACACAATTTAACGATAAATCAATAGCATTTCACACAATTTAACGATAAATCAATAGCATTTCACACAATTTAACGATGAATCAATAGCATTTTACACAATTTAACGATAAATCAATAGCATTTCACACAATTTAACGATAAATCAATAGCATTTCACACAATTTAACGATAAATCAATAGCATTTCACACAATTTAACGATGAATCAATAGCATTTTACACAATTTAACGACAAATCAAAAGCATTTTACTCAATTTAACGATAAATCAATAGCATTTCACACAATTTAACGATAAATCAATAGCATTTCACACAATTTAACGATAAATCAATAGCATTTCACACAATTTAACGACAAATCAAAAGAATTTTACTCAATTTAACGATGAATCAGTAGCATTTTACACAATTTAACGACAAATCAATAGCATTTCACACAATTTAACGATAAATCAATAGCATTTCACACAATTTAACGATAAATCAATAGCATTTCACACAATTTAACGACAAATCAAAAGAATTTTACTCAATTTAACGATGAATCAGTAGCATTTTACACAATTTAACGACAAATCAATAGCATTTCACACAATTTAACGATAAATCAAAAGCATTTCACACAATTTAACGATAAATCAATAGCATTTCACACAATTTAACGATAAATCAATAGCATTTCACACAATTTAACGATAAATCAATAGCATTTCACACAATTTAACGATAAATCAATAGCATTTTACACAATTCAACAATAAATCAATTTGGATTAATTTATTTATTTAATAGTAGATGCACTTATACTAATTAATTAATTGCATACATTATAATACATTATCAGCATACATCTATTCAAACAATAACAATTCACAACTATTTCATTTTTATAGATTGAGATTTTATCCTGTTATTAATTTTAATAGATCACCTTTTACTACAGTAATAATTTTATTAAACCAATATTGTCTTAATCGACTGAGTTAAAATGTATTAAATTCCTGCCTCTGAAATTATAATCTAAATAGTTCAAACAGTTTCTTTTTGATGAATTAATATTCCACTGGAGCTCTACTTCCATTATTTCGTTGGTGGAATAATTTCTTTCGGTTGCCATTGTGGCTTGAAGCAATAAAGTGATTCTCTTCAAAATTCAAAGCTTCATTTTATGTGAGAGGTTAAAAGGAAATCTCTGACTTGCTCCACCAGAAGCCATTCAGTTCAACATTTACTATCACTTTCGCCCTGAACGAACCTTCTGCACATTGTAATGATAAATTAAATTAAATGAAGTTTCATTTTACTCATTTCAGTCATTTTACTCATTTTAGTCATTTTACTCATTTCAGTCATTCTACACATTTCAGTCATTTTACTCATTTCAGTCATTTACTCATTTCAGTCATTTTACTCATTTCAGTCACTTTACTCATTTCAGTCATTTTACTCATTTCAGTCATTCTACACATTTCAGTCATTTTACTCATTTCAGTCATTCTACACATTTAGTCATTTAACACATTTCAGTCATTTTACACATTTCAGTCATTTTACACATTTCAGTCATTTTACTCATTTCAGTCATTTTACAAATTTCAGTCATTTAACACATTTCAGTCATTTTAAACATTTCAGTCATTTTACACATTCCAGTCCTTTTACACATTTCAGTCACTTTATATACATTTCAGTCATTTTACACATTTCAGTCATTTTACACATTCCAGTCATTTTACACATTTCAGTCATTTTACACATTACATTCATTTTACACATTACATTCATTTTACACATTCCAGTCATTTTACACATTTCAGTCATTTTACACATTTCAGTCATTTTACACATTTCAGTCATTTTACACATTCCAGTCATTTTACTCATTTCAGTCATTTTACACATTTCAGTCATTCAAAAAATGTGAGTCAAAGTTATGATGTATGTCGAAAATTAAAACAGTAATCCCTCGTTAGAATAATACACAATTTAGGATACATTCTCTGTTAATTTTAATCTATCTATTTTAATCTATTTATTAACAAGTGGAATTATCAATTACTGCGATGACTCATTTTAAATCTTTAATCATCTCCGCTAGAATTATTAAGAGGTAGAATATTGTGTATTTCCTGTTTGTTGGAAGATTCTTTAAACGAAAATGTTTTCATTGAGTTTTCAATTACATTTTTAATTGAAAGTTAAAGTTCAGAGTTGGCTTTTTCCATGAATATGAGAGTTATTTTAATAATAAATGGGTAGAGCCTTTCGGGACTCTGAGCGCTTTTTTGATGTTGAATTTCGTTTCATTTTTTCCGATGAAAAATTCACCAATAATATTGATGAACAAATAGTTCTGAAATTTTTCTTTCGCAATGGGAATTTTCACGTTTGAAATCTCTTTGAACTATTCTCGATATGAAGTCGTTTCGATTCCCAGTGGCTTTGACGGTTGTCAAAATTTAAAAGAATTTTAAAGTCTATATCCGGAACCCTAAAATTATTTTCTAGTCCGAAGGATTTTTATTTAGGCACCTTTGATGTTTTTTTAGAATATGATGAAATGGTACAGAATGGCCTATCAGTAATATCGGAAACAAAAAAAAATTAGATTGAATAGATTATATTAAACGATCTACTAATTTTTTTAAATCCTATTCTCATATTTATTTCATACATTTACCTTTTAATAAAAACTAGATATACTCTACTGTATTAATATTTAGATTAAAATATAGTCTATTTTTCATTTTTACCATGTTTATCATTCATTTAAAGCTACTTGCAGTTTTAATAGATAGCGCTACAGTTATGCTCTTCAACTACAATGTCTTAGATTTTGTGTTAGGTAGACTCGCTTTATTTACTATCACCTCTTCATTTTCCTCTTCCATCTGTAAGTGCTACCACCGGTGCTTGTGTTCCTTTTCATCACATTCCTTGGTAAGTGACTGCATTAACGGAGTAGCTTTTCTGCATCCATGAGCATTGTCACCAACAGTGGTAGGTGACTTTGTTCATGTAGCCACTTTCCTTTCTGACTGCTTCTTCCAGTCCCTTATGTTCCATTTCCTTTTCGACGTCATCAATATGGCCTTTGGTTCTGAAACAGACGTTAAACCTATACTAAATCAATTGATTAAATATAAAACTAGTCTTTAAAAAAAAATGTACATAATCTTACAGCAGTTCAAAAAAGTCGATGACAACATTACTTCACACAAATCTCTATAACATTCATACAAAATGCATACAATTTTATTTTGCCGATGAAACAAAGTTGGGAGGGAAAATGTTAGCCGGTGGAGATATTTTGGCGAGATTTTAAAATGAACTTCTAGTGTTTTGATAAGAAAATCGTGAAATAGTTAAAAGCGACATTAAAGATGCAAAGAATGTCTTGTTGTGACTGCTAAGAGAGTGCAAGAGGAAAAAATAAATAAATCCTAAAGAGAAATGAGAGCTGTAGATAAAATGTTAACTAGTGTAGGAAAATATATTATTCTATTTTTTAAGTATGAGAAAAAAATATGAGTAAACATTTAAATAGTGTAAATTTAATACTTCTCTATAGTTTTAATTTAAAACATGAAGATCTAATTAGTCATGAAGAAAATACAAATAATATTCCACTAGGGATGAACTCTTACGGTGAAGAAAATTCATACAATATCTATTTACAGTCAATACAAATAATTTCCACTAAGGATGAACTCTTACGGTGAAGAACATTCATACAATATCTATTTACAGTCAATACAAATAATATTCCACTAGGGATGAACTCTTACGGTGAAGAACATTCATACAATATTTATTTACAGTCAATTCAAGATTCACAAACATTAAACATTGGTTATAAACTTATAACCAACATTTAGAAATTTATTTCTTCTATTTTTAACTTGTTCGAGCAGTTTTCTTGAAGATGCAATAGTAGTCTTATTTTTCGAGATCTTCGGCTCCTATTTAAACTTCAAATAAACTTTTCGTCTTGCTATTTTATGGTAGGAATCTTTAACTACAGAACTGAAAATGAGTATTAAATTTAATGGTTGTTATTTGCTTATCTATAATATTTGTTATTCTTCAAGTCTATTTAAAATTATTGACTTAAAATCTTATTATTTACTTTTACAATACCTCCACTTTGCCTGTACGGTAAGGTATAAATTGCTCTTCAAGTCTTGCTTCAAACCAAAAAATAACTTACGAAAATATATATGTACATATATATTTGTATTTATTGCTTTGAATTTTGAATATGTGTTTGTCTTTTTTTATGTGAACGAATTTGTAACTATTTTTAGAATTTTTAATAAACTTTATTATATTATATGAACAGTTAAAACTAATTTATAGGCATTCTCAGGTAGCAGTTTTTCTTGGGCCAATATTGGGACAACATTGGCATTATTGGGACAACATTGGCAATATTGGGACAACATTGGCATTATTGGGACAATATTGGCATTATTGGGACAACATTGGCAATATTGGGACAACATTGGCATTATTGGGACAACATTGGCATTATTGGGACAACATTGGCATTATTGGGACAACATTGGCAATATTGGGACAACATTGGCATTATTGGGACAACATTGGCAATATTGGGACAACATTGGCAATATTGGGACAACATTGGCATTATTGGGACAACATTGGCAATATTGGGACAACATTGGCATTATTGGGACAAATTAAATAATTTGAATTATTTAAACTATATGGGCATGTACAGTAATGACTCAAATCTTTTCAATAAATTTATTCTGCTAATATGAACTCAAATTCTAATTTCAAATTATTGTAATTTACAGATTCCCCAGTAAAATGGATTCATCGAGAACCTATTTTATCTTATCCTTTGTACAATAATTTACATTTTTATTTCTTATATATTGATGAGAATTTGTTCACAAATATACATTGATCTGTTTATTCTAATTGTAAAGCATTGAATTTTGCATTCAACCATCATGTGCCATAGGGTTAAATTACACTGTAACCTTAGGGCCGTACACACGTAGGGAATTATAAGTCTTTCCACCAGACTTTTTGCTAAGCTCCTCCTACTTTTACCACGAGAATATAAGAAAAAACAAAATAAATAGTAGTTATATAGCATTTTGTTACACTGTTTTAAAATATCTGTCATTAATTTATTTATTTCATAAGGTTGGTCAAAAGTGATGAAATTTATCTGATACATAGTTTCATATAAAAGATTTATTTCATACGGAATAAACTCCTCCCATTCTGATATTTATAGCAAAGTTATTATACTACAACAAGATACACCACTCTCGACAATTTCTGTTTTAAAAAGCGCCATCTGGATTTGAAAGCGGGAACTAGAGAAACAATGACATTTGGTTTGTTTAACAATATTTTAACTTTTATTTCATTCATAAAGGAAGATTATTTTACTGGAAAATAAGCTTTACATCGGTAGAATATGTACAGCTAAATAAATTAGAAAAAAATGAGATGATAAACACCAAATGTTGTAGTTTTTCTAGTTCCCGCTTCAAATCCAGGTGGCCTTCTTAAAACAGAAATTGTCAAGAGTATTGTATCTTGTAGTAGTATAATATCTTTGTTTATAGTGTCTTTCATAAAAAAATATCAAATTTAAAAAAATTAATCTGTCTACAATTAATTAATTCGGATGTAAATAAAACTTTTAATTTTACCATTCATAACGTGATAAATTTCTTGTTTCATGCATAATTTGTACCTAAATCAATTAGCCTAAACAAATTTAATTAATTTCAAAATATTATATTGTGTAGTTAACTAACTAGGTAATAATAATAGGAACTCCAATTCAAGTTTTCTGTCAGGTACAGCAATCGTTCAAGGAATTAATCTATCATGTATTACACGAAGCCTAAGCCATCCTTTTCTGTCCATCCGGGTAGAGCTTTCGAACAGTTCTTTGATGAGAGGTAAAAATGTTGATGCACATCTGGGACTAAGAGTGATTAAAGGTATGAATTGAAGCTGAGAAATTATCCATTCAAGTCTTATTGTTATTCATATCTAGAGTTGTGACAATATGCTTATAAAATCATAAATCTTAAAATATATCATAAGCGTAATGGTATCGAACACTATATACCGCTGGTTTAGAAAGATTCAATACTCTTTAATTCTCTCCGCGTGTATATTTTGGGATCTATGATTTTAAAAGCATATTGTCACAACCTTAGTTATTACATTGAATATTATCTTTTAGCACGTGTATATGAATTTAATGATTATCTATTATTCATTAAATTCAATAGCGGTACATCTCAAAAATGTTCCTTCTTCACTGGTCGAATAATAAAAAAATTCCAACGTTTAGATAATTGAAGCTGAAATAAAGATTTGGGATAGATTTGTAATTAATTTGAGAATAAGATAGTCTTCTTAGCCAAAAATTCCCTTTTAAGTTTTACAATTTTAAACGATAAGATGAATATGTTACTGATTTAACCATATTATGTGGTTAAATCAAATTGTGAAAGTAAGGAGTTTTTCCGAGCAAGTATATAAGGATAGTTATTCACATTTTCCTCTACCAATATTGGTAGAGGAAGTTATGGTGGGCCATAGAAGATTAAGAGAGAAAGGTATGGTGGGCCATAGAAGATTATGAGAGAAAGTTATGGTGGGCCATTGAAGATTAAGAGAGAAAGTTATGGTGGGCCGTAGAAGATTAAGAGAGAAAGTTATGGTGGGCCATAGAAGATTGAGAGAGAAAGTTATGGTGGGCCATAGAAGATTAAGAGAGAAAGTTATGGTGGGCCATAGAAGATTAAGAGAGAAAGGTATGGTGGGCCATAGAAGATTAAGAGAGAAAGTTATGGTGGGCCATAGAAGATTAAGAGAGAAAGTTATGGTGGGCCATAGAAGATTAAGAGAGAAAGTTATGGTGGGCCATAGAAGATTAAGAGAGAAAGTTATGGTGGACCATAGAAGATTAAGAGAGAAAGTTATGGTGGGCCATAGAAGATTAAGAGAGAAAAGTATGGTGGGCCATAGAAGATCAAGAGAGAAAGTTATGGTGGGCCATAGAAGATTAACTAGGGTTCCTCTTCTTTCTTCGTCGTCCACACCATAATTTCCCAGACATGAAGATATCGTACTCCGCTATAATGAAATCCTGTATAGTGAATGTAGTGTCCTGACTCCTGAGTAAGGAAGTAGCCTCTATAGTGAACAAATTTTCACTGAAAAATTAATAGCCATTTTATGTCAGACTTAAGAAAATACATTCACTATAGAGGCTTCTTCCTATAATATACAGAATTTCATAATAGAGGTGTTCTACTAAACCTAATTAAATGGTTTAGTGAATCAGTTCCATATTTTTCTAACTAATACGACACAAATTCTAATCGGTAGGACCATCTATGCCGCTAACAGCCCTATCCCAATTATTGTTTTTAACGTCCAATATTGACCTGAAAAGGTTACCTAGAAGGGGTCAAAGATAGGATATGAATATAAATATAAATATATATCATGTAGTTTCACCTTAGATTTTAGGAAATATATTTTTTAATGTACTCAATATATTTTCTGAATAAAGTCATTATTTTTATTATTATTGTCCAATTAATTGGAGAAATGTCAGAGCCAATGACTGCACAAGAGGGATAAACATCTGGTGGAGGCCTGGACAATAGTAGTAAATATGTATAAGATCTACTTGCAAGTAGGCGTTAAAACAAGTCATGAACAAAACCGACCTTATATTGATGACTGACATATAATGATCTATGAACGCCCACTTTTCGAACACTGCTAGCCTTATTCAGTGCTCTAGTAATTCTCACCATTAGCCAATATAATTCAGAATGTCATTTGTCAGATAACAAAGAATTTCACGCTTTCGGTATAAGTGTTCAGTCACAATTAAGACCAAAACTGATCCATAAAACACGTACCAAGTGTACGCTTTCTCCTGGACTTTGTATTTCGATAATTTTCGAATGTTTTTCACTAGTTGAATGTCCTCGATCGCACTACCTTTCTTATCTCTTCTTATGGAGACTTTTACATTCCTAACTTTGTTTCTATGTTCAAAGTTACCTCCAGAAGCCCAAACTTCTCCATCTAAAGTGGCTTTGGATTTCTCCATTTTCTCAACTGATTTGCATAATAAGATGTTAGGCAAACTGAATTTGCTTTCTGTCTGTGCGTGCGCTACAGATTTTTATGCAAGAACTCGCCAGTTGTGAACAAATCTGGGATGGGTTATTTATTATCTGAATATGTTTCTTCAAATAACATTCATAATCGATGGTTTTTTGTCATTGACATCTAAAAAACCTAATTTTAAACCATGTTTTAATTATATTTGTATTTTGTATTTTTTTTTAGTTCAATAAAGATGTTTCAATTTTTCAATGTTTCAAAATGTTCCGAATCCCATAAATAAGTTCAATAAAACGAACATAACTTCTTCTATAGTAATATCTATTTTTGTCAACATTTAAATCACTGTACTGATACTATAGTCATTGTGTTTGTGAAATTCTGTGGATAATAAATTATTTATGTATTATTTTGGAAGGTTGAGGGAAAATTAAGGCGTCCATAATGATCATAACATTTTTTTCGAGTTCTAGTAAAATTTTCTATAAAAGACTAATTTTTCTTCTCCCAAAACAGTTTCAGAAATTTTATAACAGAAATGTCACCACCACCTTTAGATATTCGAGGGCAAATCATAAGGCTATGAAAACAGGATACCTTAAGTGTTGGATCTATTGCATAGATTTTTAATCTGTCGAAAAGTTTATGATGACCCTGGGTAAATTGAAGATAGAAAATCTACAGGTAGAACCATGAGAAACGCCTAAAATTGATGATCGTGTTATATTGGCGAAGAGAGACGGATTCATCCCTGAAATTAAAGCAAGATTCAATAAATCTCTGTCTCGACAAACAGTGTCTCGTCGATTGAATGAAGATAATTTACATGCCAAAAGCGAACAGAGTTTTTTTTTCTTTTACAGCTGAACATGTGTTATGGTACAACGACATATGACAAATTACCTTTCAGTGATGAATTAAAGTTTAATTGGGTTGGTTCTGATGCAGAAGATGGATTCGAAATTATCACCTATATGTGTTAAAAAGGTAAAAAATTGGTGGAAGGACATCATGGTTCAATAAATGATATTTGGTGATGGTTTTCGTCCTTTGTTGAGGATGAAATACAGTAGAGGATCTAAATACAGTAGTTTATGAAGAACTAGCAAAGTAACATGTATTGCCTGTAATAAAGTATTCTGTCCATAAACTAGCAATATTTATAGTACCAAATACCCCTTGCCACAACGCAAAATTGATGATGAACTTTTTAAAGACGAAAATGTTACGGGCCTGCTCGAAGTCCGAACACGAATCTCATTGAAAACGTTTGGAAATTAATTGGGAAATGACCTTCAGCAAAAATCATAGAAAAGATCGAAAAAATATGGTTTGCTCTAAATGAAAAATTTTAAAAAAAATCTCATTAAAGAAATTCAAAAACTTAATTGCCTCATTTGGCAGAAGATGTCAAATTTAAATTTATGCTAAAGGCACACTTTTTATTTTCCAACATATTTCATTTTTTATCTATTTTCTATAAAACGCTCTGATCATTATGTACACCTATGATTTATGCTCAAATTTACCAAATCAAGGGTAAATCATTTATTTCCAGCTAAAATTGAACCAAAATTTCTAACAAACACAATGAATACAGCAGCAACAATGTGTGAAATTTTGAAAATCAAAATATAACAATAGAAAACGTTATACTCATTTTACTAAATATAAATTGGCATTTTTGAAGTAACGTACGTTGTTTAGTATTTTGTTATATATTTATATGCTTAATATATAATAAGTAAATCAAAATAATTCAATACACAATGATAGAAAAACGGAAAAAGTTAAATTAGACATTAAGCTTCATGACAGAATATTATTTAGTTTCAATAGAGAATAACATTCCGTTCTAATACAGAAAAGTATACAATTTTAAAGGAAAATAATATTCTTTTCAACTTCATCAATTCAATATTGGCTTAAAACAAGCCATTCAGTAATTAATCTATTTTAATTAATGATTAAACCTTATAATCTAGTAGTGCCTATATGATTATATTCCGAGAATTCAGAACATGCCTCGAAGTCCAGTGAGAATAGTTTATAACTAATCTAAATTGGAAATCAATGAATAGATTAATGATTTGCCCTATTACAGAACCAATATTCCTTAAAGTCACTGTCCAATTTATGTTTTGTTCTTCTTGTGTCTGTATTATAACAAGTTTAAACATGTCCTAACAAGTTTAAACATATCCTTACAATTTTAAATATGTCCTAACAAGTTTAAACATGTCTTAATAAGTTTAAACATGTCCTAACAAGTTTAAACATGTCCTTACAAGTTTAAGCATGTCCTAACAAGTTTAAACATGTCCTAACAAGTTTAAACATTTCCTAACAAGTTTAAACATGTCCTAACAAGTTTAAACATGTCATAACAAGTTTAAGCATGTTCTAACAAGTTTAAACATGTCCTAACAAGTTTAAGCATGTCCTAACAAGTTTAAACATGTCCTAACAAGTTTAAACATGTCCTAACAAGTTTAAGCATGTTCTAACAAGTTTAAACATGTCCTAACAAGTTTAAACATGTCCTAACAAGTTTAAACATGTCCTAACAAGTTTAAACATGTCCTAACAAGTTTAAGCATGTTCTAACAAGTTTAAACATGTCCTAACAAGTTTAAACATGTCCTAACAAGTTTAAGCATGTTCTAACAAGTTTAAACATGTCCTAACAAGTTTAAACATGTCCTAACAAGTTTAAACATGTCCTAACAAGTTTAAACATGTCCTAACAAGTTTAAACATGTCCTAACAAGTTTAAGCATGTCCTAACAAGTTTAAACATGTTCTAACAAGTTTAAACATGTCCTTACAAGTTTAAACATGTCTTAATAAGTTCAAACATGTCTTAATAAGTTCAAACATGTCCTAACAAGTTTAAACATGTCCTAACAAGTTTAAACATGTTCTAACAAGTTTAAACATGTTTTAACAAGCTCAAACATGTTCTTAAAATCTCTTCTTTCCATATGTTATCTTCATCTACTCATATCTTCTTCAGAAAACCTCTGACAAAATGTTAATAGCCGGACTGTTGTAACAATAGATTCAATTCCCGGTATCTCTTGCGGAACAACTCGCATTGTTGCGGAACAACTCGTAGCGAGAATAAGTAATGATGACATTATACGCAAAGAAATTCTAATCCCTTCTACTTGCTGTATGCAAATGTTTCTACCATTGTAGTTCACGAGGCGGAAAAAAAAGGGAAGATTAAGCTTTATAAAATGGTTACTGGAAAAAATGGAAACCTGAGGAATTACATAGATTACAATTTAATTACTTTTATGTGTAGAGTTATTAAATACGTTGCAATGTTTATTGTGAACAGCTATAATAACTGTATCCAGTAGATTCGATCTATTAGTGTTTTGTCTTTCATTTATGAAAAAACAAAATTTAGTCAATTGCTAATTAGAATCATTTATTTTATAATTTTCAATAAAAAAGCTTTACAGATGTCCTTTTTTTTCTATTTAGCATCGCGAAAACAATAAACTCCTGAATTGCAGTCCCCGCCAAATCAGATATCCCCAGTAACGATAAACTTGAGTGAATATTGCCTTGATAGTGTTACACCCATTGCCAATATTGTTTAAATATTGTTACAACATTGCCAATATTATTACAACATTGCCAATATTGTTACAACATTGCCAATATTGTTTAAATATTGTTACAACATTGCCAATATTATTACAACATTGCCAATATTATTACAACATTGCCAATATTGTTACAACATTGCCAATATTGTTTAAATATTGTTACAACATTGCCAATATGGCCTAAACATTGTTACACCAATGTCAATATTGTTTAAATATTGTTACAACATTGCCAATATTGTTATACCATTACCAATATTGTTACAACATTGCCAATATTGTTATACCATTACCAATATTGTTACAACATTGCCAATATTGTTATACCATTACCAATATTGATACAACATTACCAATATTGTTACAACATTGCCAATAGTGTTACAACATTGCCAATATTGTTACAACATTGCCAATATTGTTACAACATTGCCAATATTGTTACAACATTGCCAATATTGTTACAACATTGCCAATATTGTTACAACATTGCCAATATTGTTACAACATTGCCAATATTTTTACAACATTGCCAATATTGTTCAAATGTTGAATCAATGTTGCCCTGAAAAAAATTGGTACCTGGGATACCTAATTGCATCCCTGGCTCTGTCATTTTATTGACATCCAACTGTCTTCTTTGATCGTAAAAAAAATCATCATAGGAAAGATTGGAGACATGTGATCCTTTTAAAGCAGAAGTTAGATCAGATGATAGATCAGTATAGATCCTTTGAATGACTGAAGCAGAAGTTAGATCAGATGCTAGATCAGTATAGATCCTTTGAATGACTGAAGTAGAAGTTAGATCAGATGCTAGATCAGTATGACTAAAACATTTGCTAAATTCTGATTTAATCTTTAATTACTATAAGGATAAACATGAAGGATTCTATTTTATGATTTAAATTAGCTGAAAGTGTTCAGATTTCTTTTTCAGCTGTATATATGGGGAGTAAGAATGAAAATTGAAAATTTCTGATCATAAAAGCTAATAGAAATTACCTCACCAAGAAAAAAATATCCATATGTCATTTATTTAATATTGTATGTAAAGCTCGTACAACGGACAGTTCATGCCTCGGAAAAGGTGTCCGCTATGATGAGCAATGGACGCTATGCGCGACTGAGTTTTCACTTCAGTTGGGGATTTAAATTTTGCAAGTTTTCTTTAACAGCATTTCAAAGAAACGTTAATGAAGGTAAAGTATCTCAGATTAAATGAAAATTTAATGGAAATCTTTTTTTTTTATAACTTACTTATATAAATGTACGAAATAATAAGTTAGGTATAAATCTAACTACTCTGTAATATAAAATAGTTACACCTCTTTTAAATTTCTATAAAACTTTTCTAATCAAAGAAAATATGACGGAAAAGGTTAACAAAATCAAAATACTGAAAATCCGAAAAACAATACATTGAAATGTTGATTGTAATTTTGTAAATTGTAATACCTGTGAATATAATGAATGATTGACTTGAAACTTGGTAGACGGAAAAAAAATGAAACCATATAAATTAATGAGTTCGTTGTAGCGAACTGCATGTCTGGTATAAGGGACAATTTTTCATTTGTCCGTTTAAAGATCGTCCGCTGTAGGATCTTCAGCTGTATATATCTTCTCACTCCTATTATAACATCCTTATTTATTATCACCCCTAACAATGTTTTTTGCTGAAGGGCGTACAAAAACTTCTACTTCTCCTTAATTTACTCAGTACAGCAAAACACTCAGGGACTTCTACCAAAAAATAGCCAATATGGCACCAGCAAGAAGTGGCTTATCATCGGAACTTCGCCCTCATTGCACTTTATTTTAGTACCAAAAAATTTCACCGATGCAATTTCCTGGTACTTTCCGTGCATAGAAGTCCCGTGTTCAGTTTTTTCTCAATCGACTGGAAATAAACGAAGATATCGGGATATTTCTGCATTATCTTTGTTTTTGCTTGCATGAAGAGGAAAGACTATTTAAATATATATAAATATAATCGATGAAAGTTGCCTTATAATCAGTAATTATAATCAAATCATCTATAACTACGACAATAAATAATTATACTTAAAGTCAATCGTAATTTAACAGAAATTTAATACCATTATCAACCACCATCTTTCGTCGGACATTCCCAACAAAATAATTATATTTGACGGTAGTAATAATAATAGACAATGATAATAATAATTGTCATAATATCAATTCTTCGTGATAAACATCAATTATAATATTTGTCTGTTGTATGTCCGTCATAATTTTCATTTAATGGAAGGGGATTAATCTATCTATAATTAATTTAATCTATCTATCAGTGTTCATACTAATGATAATATTGCAATACTGGTAACGTTAATATGTCATTAGGCTTGTGTATTATGACATCTATATTAATGACTCGACATTGGATCTTTATTGACATTGTACATGTCTCATTAAATATAATACGTACAGTTAGAGGGATATATGCAATTATTATTCTTCGCTAGTCTTCTATTGAAATTTTAATGATGCATTATGTATTTTTTAACTTTATTTATTCAATGCATAATTTCTGAAAAGTTCTTCAATATTATAATTATTTATAATCATTTATTTTAGTAGTGGCGATTTAACTAGTTTCATTGTTAAGGGCCGTACACACGTAGGGTTTTTTAAGTCTTTCCACCAGACTTTTTGCTAAGCTCCTCCTACTTTTTCCACGAGAATATAAGAAAAAACTCTATAATTATTATATATTTTAGTTGGTATCCATGATACTTGCAGGTATTATGGATACCAACTAAAATAAATAATAATTATATCCCTTTTTCTTATATTCTCGTGGAAAAAGTAGGAGGAGCTTAGCAAAAAGTCTGGTGGAAAGACTTAAAAAACCCTACGTGTGCACGGCCCTTTAGAGTTATTTTAAACAGGCTGGATCACGTTAAATACTTTGGTTAATCAAGTCTATGTACTAGGGTGAGTTTCAAGTTATCGGGCAGTTCCACATTTTCGGTCATGTAAGGAAAAAATATATAATTATTATAATTCAACTATATTTTAATTGGTATCCATGATACCTGCTGTTATCATACTAACTAAAATAATAATAAGTATATGTATATATATTTTTCATATATGATCGAAAATGCGGAAATACCCAATAACTCACAGCTGACCCCTAATCATTCCCATTTTTTTATCTACTTCTTATCTCAACCCTTCCATCTTACTATCTTTTTTATCTTTTTTTTTTTTTTTTTTTGCTCGAAACACGAACACATTTTCGTCATTCCATCTGGACCGTTCCAGCCCAATTCCCTACAATTCTCTTTGCTGATCTGCATAATTGAATGATTGCCTTCGCTGAAAATTAGAGGCTTATGAAAAGGCGATAATTTTCCATCGGGAATTTTAAAGTCTCGCTAATAATGGTAAACCGCATTTAGCGACGAGGTATTCATACACTTTTTTTTATTTCGGTAAGTAATTTTTGATTCTAGTGAATCAAAAGCGAGTCGAAATATGCAATTGATGAGCAAATATGCAGTTTAAAATATGTTATGATTAGGAATGCAGTCCTTGTAACAGTTTACAATTTTTTTATATAATGAAAAAAAAATTCACAAAAAAATACTTTTCTTTTAAAAGAATAGATTATTTTGTGCAAGATAAAAAATTGGAAATCTTTTCATTTAATGTATTTTTTTTATGTGCGAGATTCAAGCTGAATGGGAATTTTTTGATGATGCAACCAACTTTCAATACTGATAATAATATTTCTTCATCGTAAGGTAAATCAACATTGAGTGTACCAATTTTAAATCTTTTATTATATATATATTAGCGTGTAGAAATCAGTCTTATGAAAATAGTTTCAGCTGCTTAATTTATAATTTGAGAAGTAATGCACAAAATGTTTTATACTTTATAAATTGAATAATCATTAATATATTTATATAATGTTTAACCATTTTCATCCAACAATTCGAATTCAATATAAAAATAATATTGATGATTTTTTTGTATTTGTATTTTTTTGTTGAATCCAAAGCAAAGATTGCAGTTAGAATCTGGAGTATCAATAATTTGTACCCGAAAGGCTAAATTGTTGGATTTTTGTAATTTATATGATAATTACATGGAATATTTCCGTACACATAATTAAACTGAATATAATTACATTTATTATTATATTTTATGAGCATCTTTTTTATTTCTTATAACTCTATCCGTGTCCTTTCTGATGGACTGATTCACACGGGAACTATCTGCATTACATGATGTAAGAAAAGCGATGAAATTAAAGTAAACAACAAGAGAATCAGCCATGAATTATTAATATTTTAGATACTAGCATCAATGCTGCCATAATTATTTTATGGCAGAATATTAAAACAGGGATTATTATTTAATGAACATGTATAAAAGAAATTATTTAATGTTTATCATCACTCCCCAGACAAAAATTTATGGCAGGAACGCATTTTTGTATCAACTACAATTATTTTCTAATTAGGTAGCATTTATTCTCTATTCATAAGTTATCAAGTATTAAATCAATTTTAACGATCAAAAATTCAACATTTTAATTATCCAGTTTCAAATACAGTTCCACTGTAAAATTCTTTCGATAGTATTTGATTAAGTTGTGGAAAATGAAGTTGTTTTACTTATAATTAAATAGTTAACAAAATGAGCTTTGAAAAAGTCTTGATTTAAAACTTTATAAACAAACTAAGCTAGGAGGCTTTTCACTTCATTTTTTAACTCTTTTGGTAGGTTTTGCAATGCAGTTTTTTCTTGCGGTTCTCATCCTTTCATCCCCTTCCATGTCCAAATAATTAAATTGGATTAAACATTGAAGCCAAGAGAGAGACAAAGTAAAGCTCACCATTATTAAATAGGAGATCCTAGCAGAGAAAAGAGAGAGGGGTTTGTGCCGGGAAAAGTAATGGTAAATATTGGTAATAAATAAAACTTGGAAACATAATTCGAATGAGCTTTGAAATGGTAGATATTTATGAACATTTTCTCGGTTTTTTGTTTGTTAAATAATTCATTATCATATTATTCTTAATGGAAAATCGCTTGGATGAAATTTTCATTAATAAATTTTTTGGATATAATTTTAATGGAAATAAAAAAGGAGTTGTTGCTTACAAATGTGTATATATAAAATCCTTTTTATATAAAAATATAAATATTTAATACTCAATCTTATTATTGTTCCACAATTATGAATAGGTACCATTGCTGGTTATTAATTATTTCAAAGAACTCACGTTTCTACAGCTCTTTTCTAAATGCATTAATTTAAATGCTAGACCATTAGTTACTTTCAAGAACAGAAACTCTACGGTATTACATTGCACATTTTCACAGAATGCTCAGAATTTTTCAATAATACTTGTTTTTAAAAAAACAATTTTGGTAAATCTAACTCTGTTCAAAATTTAAAATTACTTTTACTATTATTCTATATTTTACATTTATCAATGAATTAACTTATTTAAGATATAAATAGATTCATTGATATCATAGGATTGATTTAATTGATTTGTGAGAACCAATCAAGAGAAGTCAATGATTGACACAGAGTCAATCCCACTAATCACCATTCACAGTTGATTGGCGTAATCAATAATGATCACAGATGCGTCAGGTACCGATGTATCATGTCTAGGTGAGAAATACTGATTTACAGTAATTATTTTATCTATTTTCAACGCTTATGTAAAATAATTATTTTTTATATAAAATGAAAAATGAAATAAAAATTATATTTAATATTACAAATAATTTTTTCTTTTGCAATCGAAAAAGCGCAACCGTCCAATAACTCGGAACTTGATCAATTTTGAATCTTTTTAATCAGTTGGAATTGAATTATAAAATCATTGATTTTTTAATTTAAATTAATACAATCAGGTTTAATTCAATTAATTGAAATTAAATATAATATTATCTTCCTTCAATACTTTTCAAGTTATAAATCAATCAATAATCTATATTTTGTGCAATTCTGCATAATTCAATTAATTTAGTTTTGTATATTTTTAAAGGATTGCATTAAAAAATAGATCAAAACAGTAAAATTATCATGAACGATAATTGAGTAGTTAACCTAGTTCTCATCGTTGCATTAAAATTTACACTATATAACCACTATATAACCACTATATAACCACTGTATAACCACTATATAACCACTATATTACACTATATAACCACTACATTTTCTTCCTGTAGTTAGGCAGTTATTTATTACATATTTTATTATTTTTCTTTTATAATATCACAATTATTCTTCAGCTCACTGTAGCATCATTCTTTCTTTTCTTGTAACGTTTTATGATATTATAAATAACCTAGTGTAATATTTCTATGTAAATTACTGTAGTCTGTGCAAAGAAAATAAATAAAAGTAATACAAATGTACATGAGAAAATAAATTAATGTGGAAATTATGTAAAATGATTTGTTCGTTAATTATGCTATTCTTGTTTGACGTATTATAGTTTTATATCCTATTATTATTTATATATTAATGATGGTATATTCATTTTGATATTAAATGCTGTTTATATACATTCCGTATGAATAACATTGTAGGTTGTATAGCTATAATCATCTATATTCCGTTATATTTTCTGGTAAATGGTTGCATTCTCGGAGTAGCTTTACTGCATCCATGAGCTGGCCATCATCAGGTGGTGGGTGACTTTGTTCTTTCAGACTGCTTCTTCGAGTCCCTTGTATTTAATTTCCTTTTGATATCAGCTATACGGTCTTTGGTTTTGAAACCGACATTAGAATTCTCCTTATTAAATAATTTAAAGGTCTCCTATCTATTCACCATTTAAGCGTATACGTTTTGTCATTCTAAAATCATCTTCTTGGACGCTATTCAGACCATGAAATTGAATCCTCTTCTGCTTCGAAAAACTAAAATGCAGTTCTGAATTACCGAGTCTTAGGGCCTCTGAGCGGATCAAAAGGTCATTTTATTAAACATTTGAATCAAATCGTAGTGTCGCAGCATGTAATCAACTTACACGATACTTAATTACTCCTCTTGATTTAAATGGAGAGAATCCTAGAGTAGTTACCCCTGTAAAGGGCAATTTACAGTTTCAGTTATTCAGATATGTATCAATGAATTGCACATTCGAACAAAAATGAATTGTATGGAGAAGAGAACAATTCATCCGTTTATGGCTATTGTTGAGTTCTCTTACAAAATGAGATGACTATTCAGAAGAATTTCGATAGGTTCTGGAAATAGAAATGAAAAATCATACATATTATCTATAGGTTATCATCAGGGTTGTGACAATATGCGTTTAAAATCATAGATCCCGAAAATATTATAGATGGAGTCAATTGAAGAGTATTGAATCGTTCTAAATAAGCGGTATATAGTATTCGATACCATTTCCTTTCATTTCGTCTATGATATTCTTAACATTAAGATTTTTTAATGCATATTGTCACAACCCTAGATTTTAAATAGGAAAGATACGATTGATGGATAAAATAGGTTAATTAAACAGTGACTCTACTTTAATTATCTGGAACTGTCATTAGAATAACTACATCTTGAAGTAGATTCAATATTTCAGAACCTTGTAGATAAATCGTGTTCATTCGAATAAATTTAATGGAAAACTAATCTAAAAAATTCATTTCATTATTTACATTATTTCATTCGTATTAGGATGAACATTTCTTCCGAACAAAATTTACAAATTATAAATGCTTTTTACAATCGGCATATCCAAGAGAAAAACTTTAAAGTGTTAAAAATTTAACCGGCAAATCTTTTCATCGATTAGGACAGTCATCCCTCAAACTTGAAGAAACAAACTTTTACCAACTGTTGCTGATATTGAAATTTATTTCAGAACAGTGATAAAAATATTTTTCAAAAAAAATGATTAATGATTCGATTGTCATTAAATAGTAAAAAATAATGTGGACAAACATGAGCTACCTAATTTTAAAGTACTTTAATTAGTTCAATCAGTTAATTTAAAATAAATTTTCAGTTTTGTCATTTCTACTCAGTCAAACACTTGCGTGATGTCCCATTTTTTTTTCTCCAGAAACATCTAAAAAGTTCAAGACTTGAAGGGTTTAAAGAAAATTCTAGAAGTTTCTTTTGAAGAATATTCAAATATTTTGTTAAAAGGTATATACATTTCTTGCTGATGATAAATAAATCATTTGGTACAATGATACTTTAACCTTTAAATAATTCAGTCACTAAAAAGTAATAAATAATTACATTGTCGATTATATATAAATATCAAACGGGAAGCTAGTTAAAAGGTAATACAGTAAAAATCATGAGTTAAGAAGTTCTTCATTATGAAGCACTCAAGTAATGGAGGATCTGAATTATGAAGTATTTTCTATGTTTATGTTATAGAAAACGATATATGTGAAAAATTTGGTCCTAGTTATCCCTCAAAAGCCATAGTTTTCTCTAAGATTTCAATCATAGAAAACTATCAGTGTCCCTGAGTTATGAAGTAACCAATACTTCATAACTCAGTAGTTTCACTGTACAACATTTTATACATTACAGTAATCATATGAGTTACAAACATATTACTAATATTATAAATAAACTATTTATCAATAACCTACGTTTTAATTTTTTATCAGACCTATACTTTCTAAGTAATAAAATCTTCTATACTAATAATTTCCTTAGTGTGTTTATTTATTTATTTGGTGTCCGCTTCTACATGACGGGAATTAATCATGAAGAATGTAACTATGATACGCACGGGAATATATTGACTTGATATTTAAATACCCCTGTTTTTATTCAATTTTTTGAATGTTTTTATCTATTAAAAAAGTATCAGTTTATGCAGAAAAATCAATTTTATTTTAATTTACTAAAAATAACTTAACAACGGGTGATGAATTACTATTGGAGACACGTTATTTTTAACGGGCAAATACACTAGTAATTAATATTTCTAACTAACTTATGGTAAATTTCAAATTACATTTTCGATTTACCAAGAAAAAATATATAACTTGATTTAACTATCATTTAAATTGGTATCCATGATACCTACAGGTAACATGGATACCAATTAAAACTAAAGTTAAATAATAATTAATCTTTTAATAATAGAAAAGGTGGAGCTGTACGATAAATAGGACCTTACTCTCTATATTCTTTTTGTCCCAATCGTTGTATATTGTTGTCCCACAGCTCAATATCCTCCACTTCTCGTGACACTAACAACAAATAAAGTACAGTAACAAGGGCAATAATGTAACAGAGGCTGCAATAGCACTCTATTATTTCTATGCTACTCTAAATCAAAAAAAATTGTGAGTCAGCCTGACTCATCACTTGACACAAAGCTGGTCAAACTGCAATAATTGAGTTTTTTTTCATTTTGTATAAATTTGTTTTTCACTCCAAGTAAATTTATTATTCATTCAGTTTAAATCAAGAAATTATATACCATTATTTTCACAGTTCTTATTATGGACTAACAGTTACGTTAAATGGAATCAATTGACACTGAATTTATTCTTTGATTGGCTGTCTGACAGAGTTAACTTCTCTATAAATTATCTGTTTATTTTAGAAAATGGAAGATTTGAGATGTTATAATAGCATTATTTTGTATACAAATTATCACTTTGGTAATTTGGAATATTCAACTTTAAAAATTTGAGTTTTCATTTAAATAATTTCAGGTTTTTAATTTTCTAATTTTAGTTTTTAAATTTTCTAATTTAAGGTTCTATATTTTTTCTAATTTCAGATTTTTTATTTTAAGGTTTAATATTTTCAAATTTTAGATATCATATTTTCTAAATTCAGGTTTCATATTTTTCCTAATTTACGCATGTCTACAGTTGTTATTTTCTAATTCTAGATCATATATTTTCCAATTCCAAGCCTTACAGTTTATCAAACTTACGCAAGACTTAAGATTTATTGTACTATCAGAGCGTAAGAGGAGAAATCTCGGGCAGGACACTCATTCAGTCCAAGTTTTCAGAACAAATTAAAAAGATTTTGAGTTTATCTTTCACCGACTGATTTCTTTTCATCGGGACTTTCATTTGTTCGATAAAATGTCGATTTATTGCGATAGGAAAAGATTGAGATGAACAGAGTTTATAGTTTGTATTTATCATTTAGCATAGATAGAAATGTTTCTCGGGGCAATGTTGTAACAATATTGGGGCAATGTTGTAATAATAATGGGGCAATGTTGTAACAATAATGGGCAATGTTGTAATAATAATGGGGCAATGTTGTAACAATAATGGGGCAATGTTGTAATAATAATGGGGCAATGTTGTAACAATAATGGGGCAATGTTGTCATAATAATGGGGCAATGTTGTAACAATAATGGGGCAATGTTGTAATAATAATGGGGCAATGTTGTAACAATATTGGGGCAATGTTGTAACAGTATTGAGGCAATGTTGTAACAATATTGAGGCAATGTTATAACAATATTGAGGCAATATTGTAACAATATTAGGACAATGTTGTGACAATATTGGGGCAATGTTGTAACAGTATTGGGGCAATGTTGTAACAATATTGAGGCAATGTTGTAACAATATTGAGGCAATGTTATAACAATATTGAGGCAATGTTGTAACAATATTAGGACAATGTTGTAACAATATTAGGACAATGTTGTAACAATATTGGGGCAATGTTGTAATAGTATTGAAGCAATGTTAAAACAATATTGAGGCAATGTTGTAACAATATTAGGACAATGTTGTAACAATATTAGGACAATGTTGTAACAATATTGGGGCAATGTTGTAATAATATTAAAGCAATGTTATAACAATATTTAGCCAATGTTGTAACAATATTAGGACAATGTTGAAACAATATTAGGACAATGTTGTAACAAGATTGAAGCAATGTTGTAACAACATTGTCCCAATATTGATAAAATATTGCACCAATATTGTATCAATATTGAGGCAATATTATAACAATATTGTAAAATGTTGTAACAATATTAGGGTCAACGATGTAACATATTGAGGCAATATTGTAACAAAATTGGGACAATGTTGCCCCGGTATACATTTTTACCCGAATTGTGTTCATCAATCTATATTAATACAAATTAATTATATTAGTACAAACATTAATTGTATTATTAGTTCAAAGAGATGACACCTTATGATGTTTGTATTACAATAAAGCTTTTGAATAATTATATTGTTCTAATTCATTCAATTAGGGGACTATGTTTTAATTGGAGTTAATCTGCAGCTTTTAATTAGTGCACTAATTTACTTCGAATATAATGAACTGAAATAATGTAAAGGATTTGCTCTATTTTGTATATTTAGTCCGTTTTATATAGATGATTTAAAAAAATATTAATTTTGAAAAAAAGTTATGGTGGGACCATAGAAAATTAAGAAAGAAAGTTATGGTGGGGCAATAGAAGATAAAGAGAGAAAGTTATGGTGGGGTCATAGAAGATAAAGAGAGATAGTTATGGTGGGGCCATAGAAGTTTAATAGAGAAAGTTATGGTGGGGCCATAGAAGATAAAGAGAGAAAGTTATGGTGGGGCCATAGAAGATAAAGAGAGAAAGTTATGGTGGGGCCATAGAAGATAAAGAGAAAAAGTTATGGTGGGGCCATAGAAGATAAAGAGAGATAGTTATGGTGGGGTCATAGAAGTTTAATAGAGAAAGTTATGGTGGGGCCATAGAAGATAAAGAGAGAAAGTTATGGTGGGGCCATAGAAGATAAAGAGAGAAAGTTATGGTGGGGCCATAGAAGATCAAGTTAAGTCCCTTCTTAATCTAGTATTACCACTAAATAAGTATAATAAGTATATCTAAAAAAATCGTATTATCTAGGATATATCTAACATATCAACCATTATCTATCTAAGTCACATAACAAACTTTATAAAAATCAAAATTACCAGCAAACAAAAAACTTACCAGGAATCTAACTACTGCTGGTATACTGCATAGAAACTCCAATTAAAAACTTAGTGTTGAAATATTAGGGAGAGAAATGAAACTGAGAGTGAAACATGAAGAGGATAGTGATGAAAAGATTGTTAGGGCGTCTTTAATTAGTTTCTCTTGTTCCAAGTCTCAATCAGTCACTCATAGAATATAGTATGCTAGGGCGATGTTACACGAGCGTTTTTGTAGCGTTTTCAGCGCTACAAAAACGACGTGTGACATGGATACATATGAAATGGGTTTAATATTAAATTCCTCAGGGTCAAAAACGCTCGTGTGACCGGGCCCTTAAAATACTAGAAACCTGAATTAAAACTAGTTAAACTTCACTTTAAAAAGTCTACGGTAAAGACTCCCAGTATTTTATTTACTTTTTAATCTTTCATTCAGCTAAATTATGCTAAAACTGATTTCAGAAAAAGTGTTTTAATTATTAACTATGACTTAACAGTCAATTTTATTTCATACGATAAGATTACGCAAAAGAAAAACAGAGTATCAGTATTTATTGGTGATATAGCAAAATTATCATATAATATTTAGAATAAAAGTATTAATTCAGTTACAGTTCTCACTAATAATTTTTATTTATTTACATTGAAATAATTTATTTACTTGCCATTCATTCAAATATCAAAGATAGATATTCATTCCAAATATTAAATGAATATAAGAACAATATTTAACTAACTGTCACATTACTTCATTTCAATTTATTGCAACATACATTTCCGTATCCATTTTGTAGGAAATTTCTCATGGGTATTTCTGAGGGTAATTTCTGTGGGTTTTTCCCCTCATCATCACACAATATCACTTAGTCTCGAGGGTATTTTGACATATTTTCCCCTCTCTCTAAGTGCCTATCCTTCCCCTCATATTCGCAATGAAATTACCCCAAAGATGGGGAAAAGTGGCTAGAGTTTCACATCTGAAAGAGGAGAACCGTGCAAGATATTATCAACAGCCATTCAGCAATAAAATAACACTATTTAGATACGGACTATTGAACATAGAGGTATTTGGAATATTATAGATATTATTTATTATGTTAAATAAATATATCATAATTATTGTTAATTAAACATTTCAAAATTATACTTGGCACAACAAAAAAAACTATAATAAAACGATACTTGGCAATAATGTAATATATTCAATTGATATCAAACGATACACGATAAATTCAATTGATATCAACCGATACACGATCAATTCAATTGATACCAAACGATACACGATAAATTCAATTGATACCAAACGATACACGATAAATTCAATTGATACCAAACGATACACGATAAATTCAAATGATACCAAACGATACACGATAAATTCAATTGATACCAAACGATACACGATAAATTCAATTGATACCAAACGATACACGATAAATTCAATTGATACCAAACGATACACGATAAATTCAAATGATACCAAACGATACACGATAAATTCAATTGATACCAAACGATACACGATAAATTCAATTGATACCAAACGATACACGATAAATTCAATTGATACCAAACGATACACGATAAATTCAAATGATACCAAACGATACACGATAAATTCAATTGATACCAAACGATACACGATAAATTCAATTGATACCAAACGATACACGATAAATTCAATTGATACCAAACGATACACGATAAATTCAAATGATATCAACCTATACATGATAAATTCAATTGATACTCCATTACCCACATGAATATCCTATTCCATCACCAGGCCACAGTTACAATATTATTGCAAGGGAACAATAGCTATTCCTATTAGCCAATACAACTGCCACGGAATCCAATCAAAACACATTGACGTGAAGTTCCTGAGTATATTCCTGACATCCGATGGACTGAGTCAAGCTAATGGAATCAATATGGAGAAAATAGGACGTGTGGCAACGTGTTAGAACGTGTAGTAACGTGTTTGTATGTGTAGAAACGTGTTTGTACGTGTAGTAACTTCAACTTGGTGGTACGCACATGTAAACTAGATTACGTGAACTCGGTAGAGCGCATACCTTCGCCCGCAGCTTATCCGTTAGCTACCAAATTTCAATAAACTGGTGACTGGATAGTGACCAATCGTCAGACCAAGTTTCATGCAATATGGTTCAATATTTTTTGAGTTATTGAGTTATAAATGACCTTGACCTTTGACCGGATCGCTCCCAAAATTCTACCAGAGGGTTCCTGGACATTGTCCAATAGTTTCATTAAATTTCTGACAATTTTGTTGAATAGTTTTTGAGTTATTAAGTTACAAATGGCCTTGACCTTGATCTAGCTTTGACCTTTAACCCGATCGCTCCCAAAATCTAAAAAAATGGTTCCTGTATATTAACCAATCGTCCCACCAAGTTTCATACAATATGGTGCAATCCTTTTTGAGTTATAAATGACCATGACCTTGACCTTTGACCATGTCACTCCCCAAATTCTAGCAGCAGGTCACTGGACATTGACCAATCGATTCACCCAATTTCAGGCAATTTATTTGAATACTTTTTCAGTTAAGAGAATTACAAGATGATAAATAAATAAATGCCGTCAAGAATATAACCTTCCTGCATTCTGCGAAGGTAATAACTAATAACATGAATTAATGTAATGAAATAACTCTAATAGATGCATGACTGATATATGTATTTAACAGATTTATTATTTTCATAAATTTTTCCTGTTTCTGAACAGAATCGGTTCCTTTGAAAATTCAAGTAACTTCCCGAACATTATTTCTTATACTCTTCATCACTTTAAAATCATTTAGTATTTGAAAGCTGGCCAAGGTTATTATTCCAGAATTGCAAAAGTTTTACCCTAGTGCATAAAATTCTCCTGGTCCAATAAGGCGATAAAACTTTGCGAATGGCTACATTTTTCAGTGAGAGACAAGCAAATTGCTACCGAAGGACAATATGGCTCGTGATGTCATCTGACCAGAGAATAATGGCCTTAATGGCCACAAAGATTCATGACAACTAGAAGCACATTTTCAAATTGAAAGAAGGATGGATTTGGAACTATGTCTAGCATTCAAATTCGTGGGAGGGTTAAATCAAGGATAGGATTCAATAAGTTTTAATCCTTTTAGTATTATATGAACCTAGTGTTCGGTGTTTACTAGAACAGAAATCCCGCACCTTTGACACTCTCTAGTTTGATACTACAAATCCTATCACACTTTAGGACCTAATGTCAGGCGGGAATGGAGAATTAAAGCACAATTGTTTTCTTATTCTTTTCAATAGAGGCACACAAAGTTAGATCAGATATTATTAATAAGTAATAATAAATAGTTTCAAATTAGTTTGGAGTAATCTGCGAATGTAAATAAATAAATTCAGCAATATCCATATGAACACAAAGTATTAAACATTACTAAGGTAGTATAGGAGAAATACAAGTATTAGGTACAAAAGCAGATAAATATAGGTTTTAACTGACTCAAATAGTAATTCTAATTTTCTATTAAATATTGGTGCATTGTACGTTCATGATAGCATAATTATAAATAAGTTCACCTAGTGAGGACATTTAAACAACTGCAGAAATTGCGGTTACAGCAATCAAATTCTTGGGCTGGGGTGGGCAGATGTTTCGACGACAGGTCGTTATATCGACAGAGATATTAATTAACATCCTCAACATAAATAACCGCTATTTAGTTTATTGTATCCGCTAGTTTGTTGTACTGCGCACTTCATGACTGTTTAATGACCTGGCAGGGAGGGGGAGAGTGGTTCATACATTAGTGTGTTAATATCCGCTTAACGAGAATTCGTGGACGAAAAGTGCTGTCAACGGAATGTCTTGCAACCGTGGGCGGATTAAACTAATATCGTTCAAATTCGTAGGCGGGTTGAATCAATATTAGAAATTAGATTTCTATTGTTAGGAAGAAGGATTGACGGAACAAAATTTTAATAACTTTTTGATGGCATCAATCTGATGTATAAATATTGAGGTTGTATTACTTTCTCGCTCACTTATTGTGATTGGCTGTTATTATTTCATTGTTAAGGGCCGTACACACGAAGGGTTCTTTAAGTCTTTCCACCAGACTTTTTGCTAAGATCCTCCTACTTTTTCCACTAGAATATAAGAAAAAACTATATAATTATTACTTATTTCAGTTGGTATCCATGATACCTGCAGGTATCATGGATTCTTATATTCTCGTGAAAAAAGTAGGAGGAGCTTAGCAAAAAGTCTGGTGGAAAGACTAAAAAGAACCCTACGTATGAACGGCCCTTTAGGGCTCAAACACACTACAAGTGGAGCGGAGCGGCGCGCCAATAATGTTGTTTGATATTCGTATGTAGAGACGCTTGGCTGTTCACACTGTGAGCGGAGTGGCGCTCCAAAAAAAAAACAATAATATTAATGGCACTCCGCTCCGCTTGTAGTCTGTATGGCCCTTTAGTATACTTAGCATGTTGTCACTTGATTTTATTGAGTGAACACATAGGGTAACTACGCAATTATTTGACACCCACAGCAATCGGAAAGTAGAGTGTGGGGCCAAAACCAATTTGACTTCTTGAATATTCAGATTGACCTAGCTTGTCATATGTGAACACCCACTTTTCAAGTACAGTGACCTCAAAGTTTCTTAAACTCTGGCTAAATTACACTAAGTAGGATAATTTACCTTGACTGAGTAATTATTATTTTGTATATTTTCTATCAGCTGCTTTCGTTACCTACTTTCCTATAGCCACATATTACTATTTCATTACATTAATAATACTATTCATCCTTACATATTCCACGAAGGCTGCTATTGGCTAGTGAAATAATTAAAATGGATAAAGTCTAATGAAACTAACCAAAGTTTTAAAAACACTGAATCACGACATATTAATTTAGGTATTCATTTTATAGCTTACCAATGAGATTGGTTCTTCAATTCACAGACATGATCTACAATTTTGGTTCTTCCAGATTTAGACAAGAGATTCTTTACCTTAAATTCATGGATTCACCCAAAATAGCAGTTAAGAAGTTTTCAAAACAATCAATTATCGTAGGTTTCTAATTGTCGAATATTTCTTCATTTTCGATAATAAAGTAAGAGTCAAAAAAAGCAGGTACAAAGTTAAAATCGTTATAACTTTAGCAAAAACTATCGTTTCTTCGTGTGGTTCTCTTTGGCTAATGCAGAATTTTGTTAGCTATAACCTGATTGTTCGTGTGTTTTTATGTTACTGATAGTTTTTCTACAGGGTGATCATAAGTAGAGGGAGGTGAAATTGACCTTGCGCGAGCTTCTTTCAATCATCGCTTATCAAAAGAGTATGTTTTATCTCCGAAAATTATCATGGTTTTAAGAACCCTTATGTTGAATAAGCGGATAACTGTATTGGGTATGGTGGGTGCAGGATAGTTCTCCCCTACACAAAATACTTGTTGTCAAGGAACGAGTGGGAGAAGTTTTTGAACATAGAGGAATTTTCAAGGGTCATGCAATTGAATTACCTCCAAGTAGCTCATATCTAACTCTTTTGCGATTATTTCTTTTGGGGTTATTTGAAAAATTCAAACTCCTCCACAACTGCTAATCCGAATCATTTTGAAGAACGAATAACACATGGTGTGGATTTCTTGAAAACTAATCCTGACGTGATCAAAGGATCAATGAAAGCAGTCAGAAAACGGGCGCAAAAAATGTATTGAAAAAAATGGCGAATAATGGATATTTTTGTTAAAAAGTTTTACTTTTGATCTTCATAATATGCATTTGTTTCTATATTATGACTAAGTAAATACTGGGTAAACAAACCTATTTTGATATCTTTTATCCTCTATTTATGACCACCCTGTAGAAAAATTATTAGGAATAGGAATACAATCGAAAAAGGTGGTTACAGGCTTTTAGCTGACAAAAATCTCCTTTAGCCAAAGAAAACCACAAGAAGATACGATGGTTCTTGTAAAAGTTACGACGATTTCAATTTCATACCCGCTTTTTTGACTTCTGTAGCTATATGAGAAAATATAAAATTCAACATTTTAATTAGTCAAGAGATGAAAACGTTCATATAGTAAATTACATCCATTAAATATTTTCGAACTACTATTCCACCTACATCAGATATATTAAGAATTTTTGAAGAAAATGTACCGACCATATTTTTAATCAGTTTAATTTCACATAATACACATGAATGTAGGGGTTGTGACAATGTGATTAATAAAACATAGATATTGAAAAAAAAATCCTAAATGAAATGGTATCGAATACTATATACCGCTGGTGTAGAACGGTTCAATACTCTTTAATTCTCTCCATCTATAATATTTTCGTGATCTATGATTTTAAAAGCATACTGTCACAAGTCTATTTTCACGAAGTTTCATTTCATCAATCTTTCCGAGATACAGTAAATCATAATACATATGTAATTCATTTTAAGACGACTTGTACAACAATCTACACCAACTTCCAAAAGAAGTTATAGCTATTAAGGCTTTGTTCACACTTGTCCGGCTTCTGCCCGGTCCGACTCTTCTCAGTTATATTCAGCACTGAGAGGAGCCGGTAGGTACTGTGCGAATATGTCCGTTGAAATTAAAGTAACGTTATATATTTTTTCACAGACACTGAATCACTGAGAGGAGACGGACCGGACGGATCACTGACATATTTGAAAAATCATTTAGGATTTTAATTAAAACCAAAGGAAAAATTTCTCACTCTTTTTAATGACATTGAAGTAATTTCGAGGAATAATTACAAAATAAAAACATCTCGATAGAAGAATGAACCTTAATCACTGGTAAAGAAACTGAAAATCGCTTTCTCAGTATAACATTTGTGTTAATATTGATAAATAAAATTTATTTTCTCCCTATAATGTTATTAAATCTTTGTACACATATAACAAAAAGTATTTCTTAATTATATATAGAGGAACTGCAGTCCCAAGTAAATATTACACATTCCTTAAATACGGAATTGAAAAAGTCCTGCACAATCGAGTACCTACCTACCCATACTCCCGTAGGAATAGCATAGGGACTTCAATTCCACAGACCAAAAGAGTAAACCGACTTAAATTTAAAGACTAACCTTCCGACTCAATTTCACTCATTTTATAACTTGGCTAATAGACTTTAATAGCAACATATATGATACAGATTACACCAATTGAAATAATTAATAGATTACATAGACGAATTTAAAGGTCAGCAAGAAAAAAGGCCCTTCAAGGTCTTGACCTTTAAAGGACAGACTTGAACAGTTCTTGTATTTCTCCAAAATTACTTACGAAAACTAACATCGGTTATTAACTAGTTTAGGTAATATTATTTACAGGTCTACCTTGCACGGCGGCGTATGATCAAAAACCTACCATTTTGGAGCTATAGAATGAAAACTGAAGATGCAACAGAAAAATTAAACTAGGGAATGTTACGAATTATCGGTCAGTTCCACACCTTCGGACAACAGAACCCATGATACCTACAGGTTTTATTTCTATTGATATCCATCATATATTTTTAAAATTAAAATTGAATGAATATCGTTTTTCTTATATGACCGAAGACGTGAAACTGACCGATAATTCGTAACCTACATCTCAATAAGGAACATCAAATGATGAAAACAAAAAGAGAACACGTTCATATACACAGTCGGACAGTTTAAGTATTTACAGTTTTCATGCGGCAGAAAGGTCTTTTTTTACTTGTTAGGGATATACCGGCCCTTGTGGCTAAACTGTGTACCAACCATGCCCGCCACACCTGTGTGAATTTAACACACAGGTAAGGGGGGATGCATGGTACACTGATAATAGAGACCTCGCAGTGGGAGATTTAAGCATACTACCTTCAAACATTCAAAGTTAATTATAATATATATAAATATATATATATAGCCTCAAAGGCGATGACTTTTATATAAGCTCACTAAACAATTCCTTTTACCCGTGTGTGTAGGTAGGTACACTCGGGCCCTGAACACAGCAAGGGTTGAACCACCGCTAGGTTGGTTCACAACAACAATCAAGTCCCTAGTGGTCCAGGAGCCCCTAGTTGAGGAGTGCTCAGAGGACAGAGTACCAGTACAGTGTCCTCGTCCCTCTAACGGGCCGTACACACGTAGGGTTTTTTAGTCTTTCCACCAGACTTTTTGCTAAGCTCCTGCTACTTTTTCCATTTTAGTTGGTATCCATGATACCTGCAGGTATCATGGATACCAACTAAAATAAATGATAATTATATCGTTTTTCTTATATTCTCGTTGAAAAAGTAGGGAGGAGCTTAGCAAAAAGTCTGATGGAAAGACTTGAAAAAAACCCTACGTGTGTACGGCACTCTAACGCCAATACATCCAAAACACATAATGTGGCAGTATTTCAAAATTAACTAATTCAGAACTCTAGAGGTAAAAAGAGAATAACTACTTACACTGACAAAATAAATGTCTTGACATCATCCTCTACCCTACTATAAACTTACTTTTCACATTATAACCTAATTCAATTTTAATAAATTAATAATTAACTCCATCGATATCAACTAATCACGTCTTACCCCCGAAAACCAAAAACAGCTAGATAGGAAAAAGGGCTTTTCACCGAATACTTCATAATAATAAATCCACATTAGATGAAACATTGCCTTAGTACTACTTTCAATTATTTAGATATACATTAAATAAAACAATTGCTTCACATATCAACAATAGAGTTCTTCCGTGTGTAGCTAACTATAAGTGTGTTGACTGAACCCTGACACGCTTCGAAAGTGTGTTAAAATGACTCACCGACAAACAACTGATGTTTTAAAAGTGAAAAAGAAAGAGAGAGAGAGAGAGGGGGGGGGGAGAGAGAGGCGGGTAGTACTAAAATTAGCTTCGACCACAGGGATGATATATAAATAAGTAAAATGGTCCCGAATGTAATTAGGTAGCTAATTGAAGTGGATAAAAGAGGCGAATGAAGAGGAGAGTAAAAACACAGGCTACGTACGAACTATCAGAAAGTCGGTTGAATAGTTAAAATGTAGGTAGTACAACCTCACACACACCTACGCTGAGACGACTTCGAACGGCTTGAGACCTGCTGCCACCAGACAAAAATGATAAACTGCGCGCGCCATCTGATACTAATTTGAATAGAGATGCGCTTAACTAGGGTATGTTCTTAGTTATCGTTCAGTTCCACATTTTCGGACACGAAAGAAAAGAAATATATAATAACTTTATTATAATTGGTATCCCATGATACCTCATGGATACCGATAATAATAATTATTATAGCTATATCTTTTTCTAACGTGTTCGAAAATGTGGAACTGACCGATAATTAAGAGCTCAGCCTAGTTAAATAGCCTAGTGGTGCCACAAACAAGGAGAATGGAAGAGACTACCATTCAAAATGACAGAATTCACAACACTAGGTAGTGACTTCGAAACAAAAAAAACGTGTTCCAACAGGTTCAATCATGTTCCAACAGACCAAACATGTTCCAACAGGTCCAATCATGTTCCAACAGGTCCAAACATGTTCCAACAGGTTCAAACATGTTCCAACAGGTCCAAACATGTTCCAACAGGTCCAAACATGTTCAAACAGATCCAAACATGTTCAAACATGTTTAAGCAGGTTCAAACATGTTTAAACAGATTCAAACATGTTTAAACAGATCCATACATGTTCCACCAGGTCCAAACATGATCCAACAGTGTTAACATGTTCTAACAGTGTAAACATGTTCTAACAATGTAAACATGCTCCAAAAATGTTCCAATAACTTCAAAAATACTCTAACAGGTCCAAGTAGCTATATTCCAACATCTTCTTTCAACAAGTTCACAGAAGCTGGAAAGCAAAGTACCGAATAGAGCAGAGAAGAACATGGCCATAGGACACAGTTGTAGTTGTTGTGTTTAGCCATGGTAGGACACAGTAGTTGTTGTTGTTTTGTTCAGCCAAGGTAGGACACAGTAGCTGTTGTTGTGTTTAGCCATACTATGACACAAAAGTTGTTGTTGTGATTAGAAGTCAGCGAATTCCTTGGCACATTTTTCCGTGGAGCTGATTCGCAGGGCCTCTTCCTCGTAGTCGTCAAAGTTAGATGTGTCCCCTGGACCCTTGCACTTGGGGATGAATGGGGCCTCCACCTGAAGGGGTAAGGACCATGTCAGACACCAACGGAGATAAGTTCTTTATTAGTTTGATGATATTAGCTATAAGAAAAAATAGTGATTGTTGAAAATTGAGAGTTTTTAAATAATATTTTTAAAATCTTGAAGCAATTTAGAAAATATATTTTTAAAAATCCTGAAGAAATTTGAACATTCTTTTGAAATCCTGAAGAATTTTGAATTTTTTAAAATAAATTAGAGAAATATGAAAATTTAAAAAAATTGAATTTATTCCCATTTGGAAAAATTTAAGATTTAGTTTAAAAAAATTCAAAAACTATTTCAAAATTGGATGTATCTACAATACGCTTATGACTGGGATTAAAAGAAGCATAGGATTTGTGAGCTATTTTTCAGCATATTATCTTGTAGGGCGTGTTGTAAACCAAAGGTTAGCTTCTAGCCATGCAAATACCAAGAGAGAGATATTAGTTTAAAAGGCCTTGTTACACGGTGCGAGTTACTGTCGTGACATTGGACAGCAGCTGTCCCACTGTACTCGCATGCCAGTATCTCAATGTTCATAACATTGAATCTCCATGACAGTTACTCGACTGATGTGGTCACACTGTGCGAGTAGCTGCACTACAGTAACTGGCTAGGCCAACTCGCACGTTTACTTGCACCGTGTAACAAGACCTTAATACCATGCATACTTTAGTGGAAGATAGAAGTTGAGACCTTAAGAGAAAATGTCTCAGTCTCCTCTTACCTTCAACAGAAGACTCAGTGCAAATATTCCTCATTGAACAATAACTAGAAAAATGTTTAACCTAAATTATGTCCAACACTATATCTTTGCTACTAGAAGTTTATATAAATAAATCTTAATTAAAAACAAACTAAGTTTAATAATAGAAGAACCAGAGCTTATCATGAAAACTATCAGAACTAGTTCTGGAACCCATTGCCTTCTCTAGAAGTCTAAGAACTCGTTCTCGAACACGTTGTCCTATTATACCTTCTCTAGAAGTCTAAGAACTCGTTCTCAAGTACGTTGTCCTATTATACCTTCATTAGAAGTCTAAGAACTCGTTCTCAAGTACGTTGTCCTATTATACCTTCTTTAGAAGTCTAAGAACTCGTTCTCAAGTACGTTGTCCTATTATACCTTCTTTAGAAGTCTAAGAACTCGTTCTCGAACACGTTGTCCTATTATACCTTCATTAGAAGTCTAAGAACTCGTTCTCAAGTACGTTGTCCTAATATACCTTCATTAGAAGTCTAAGAACTCGTTCTCAAGTACGTTGTCCTATTATACCTTCTTTAGAAGTCTAAGAACTCGTTCTCGAACACGTTGTCCTATTATACCTTCTCTAAAAGTCTAAGAACTCGTTCTCAAGTACGTTGTCCTATTATACCTTCATTAGAAGTCTAAGAACTCGTTCTCGAACACGTTGTCCTATTATACCTTCTCTAGAAGTCTAAGAACTCGTTCTCAAGTACGTTGTCCTATTATACCTTCATTAGAAGTCTAAGAACTCGTTCTCAAGTACGTTGTCCTAATATACCTTCATTAGAAGTCTAAGAACTCGTTCTCAAGTACGTTGTCCTATTATACCTTCTCTAGAAGTCTAAGAACTCGTTCTCGAACACGTTGTCCTATTATACCTTCTCTAGAAGTCTAAGAACTCGTTCTCAAGTACGTTGTCCTATTATACCTTCATTAGAAGTCTAAGAACTCGTTCTCAAGTACGTTGTCCTATTATACCTTCTCTAGAAGTCTAAGAACTCGTTCTCAAGTACGTTGTCCTATTATACCTTCATTAGAAGTCTAAGAACTCGTTCTCAAGTACGTTGTCCTTATACCTTCATTAGAAGTCTAAGAACTCGTTCTCAAGTACGTTGTCCTATTATACCTTCTTTAGAAGTCTAAGAACTCGTTCTCAAGTACGTTATCCTATTATACCTTCTCTAGAAGTCTAAGAACTCGTTCTCGAACACGTTGTTCTGCCTCTGCTTGAAGACTGACCCACTCTCGTCATAGGTTTGGAATTGTGATGTATCAGAGGCACTCTTTATTTTAGGTATCAGAGGAGCACTTATCTACAAATGCAAACTGGGGTGAGTCAAGCGAACAAAAACAAAGAAAAGGGTAAGGTAACTCAACCAGAAATACGGACACATTGTGTTGATTTGAATTTTTTTTAAAGGCCCCCTGCCAGAAGAAGCAGACCTTCTTTAAATAATTTAAAATGGATTACAAATTGAGAATCCTTGTAAAATTTCACTCTTTAATTTCAATAAAGGAATATCTTAAATATTATTCAGTTTTCACGGGACTCGGTTTTGATTTTTGCTACAGTTTAAAATTTATTTCTTGTGTAAAAAAGTTAGTAAACAGTAATAGTATGAATTCGTAATCTCTAAACAAGATGGTGTAGCTACGTAACCCAACTTTACCGATTCCTGAGTTCGTTCGCTAGCTAGCTATATACCGTTCTTGAAATTTAAGAGCGAATAATTTGTGAAGAATTAAAATAATGTGTCCGAATTTCTTCAACCCTGAGAAGTTTAGAAAAATGTAACATGCAGATAATACGTTAGAGAAGCCTCAAACATACAAACTTTAACTAATACTAGAAAAATAAAATTATAATATTTACATGTGGTAAGCTGAATATGTTAAAAGTGAAATTAGGTATTATACAGAATTTATAGGAAAGCTGTTTAATTATTAACATTATTTAGCATTGCAAAAGATATGAAAAACAAAGAAGTATTAAAAGAACCTAGATAGATGAACTACAATACATAGCAACATTTATATTCATGCAAACGATATGAACGGTTAAAAATAATTCAAATTTAAGCTAATTTCTAATTTTCAGGTGAAAGTAGCTAACAAAAAAGTATCTAACTTTATTGCAGCTTTACGTTAATATAACAAAGCAAGCTTTAGTTGAGGGTATATATATAATGATTAGTTAGTTTTAAAAATAATGCACAAAACCACTTGTATACGAAGAGAAAGAGAGTTGGTTAAAAAAAGGGTAAGAAGGGGTCGAAAAAAGAAAGGCGGGGTCAAAAAGAGGGAAGAAGGGTTAAAAAAAAGAGGGTCAAGATAGGGTAGGGTCAACGTACCTTTTTCTGGTATATGGATATCCAGTCTGAAGATGTGAACCATTTGTGATTCTTGATGTCGTTGACACCGTTCTTGAGGTTGCCGTAACGTTTGGTGAGGTCAACCTGTAGGAGGTTACGCAGCAAATCCTTCAGGTCTGAGGAGAAATGACCAGGGAATCGAACCTGCAACGGAAGAACAGTGTGTAAAAGATTGAACAGTGTGAACACTAATAAAAAATTCTATCAATCTACAAAACGGCGAAACAAAAAACAGCTGATTTTGGGTTATGTGCGTACGTACCACCTAGTTCATAAATTATGAATCTGTTATTGTTTAGTAACAAGGGTTGACAAGTTTAACAGATTTTAATTAAGGACACCGTGACAAATATCCATAAGTTTTAAATTAATTAACTGCTAAAACCCTTAATATGAAAAAAACTGCTCTTTTAAATGAAGGACGGTTAGCAACCTTAAACGTAAGGAAAGTTACGAATTATTGGTCAGTTTCACATCTGCAGTCATAAGAAAAAACGATACAATAGTAAACCAATCAAAAAAAAAATTATTTCGTTTTATTTTATATCACCGAAGATGTGAAACTGACCGATAATTCATAACCTACCCTATCCACGCTTTTAACCATCAACTCACTCTTCCGGACACGATTCTCTCATAAATCTGAATGGGCTGATCAGCGAAGAAGGGTGGGTAGCCCGCAGCCATCTCGTAGACGAGGACACCAAGAGCCCACCAGTCCACGGCTTTGTTGTAGCCTTTACTCAAGATGATCTCAGGGGCAAGGTACTCGGGTGTGCCACACAGGGTCCACGTCCTACCCTTCACTCGCTTGGCGAAACCGAAGTCAGTCACCTGGAAAAATTTACACATGAGAAATGGTTTGGGAAAAAAAATTAATTGCAACCTGATACTATCATACCACTAATGAAAAATTATTTAAACCTTATAAAATTGATAAACAGTTCACAAATATCTTCAAAAAACTTATTTATTAACATTCAAAAATTAAAATAACGATGTAAATTTTGGTACACTCGCAATACTCTGAAAGTGTGTTTCAACGTTGAATTTGAACAACTTTTTTGAGTCAACTTTAACTTTTTTTGAGTCAACTTTAACTTTTTTTGAGTCAACTCTAACTTTTTTTGAGTCAACTTTAACTTTTTTTGAGTCAACTCTAACTTTTTTTGAGTCAACTTTAACTTTTTTTGAGTCAACTTTAACTTTTTTTGAGTCAACTCTAACTTTTTTTGAGTCAACTTTAACTTTTTTTGAGTCAACTCTAACTTTTTTTGAGTCAACTTTAACTTTTTTTGAGTCAACTTTAACTTTTTATGAGTCAACTTTAAATTTTTTTGAGTCAACTTTAACTTTTTTTGAGTCAACTCTAACTTTTTTTGAGTCAACTTTAACTTTTTATGAGTCAACTTTAAATTTTTTTGAGTCAACTTTAACTTTTTTTGAGTCAACTTTAACTTTTTTTGAGTCAACTTTAAATTTTTTGAGTCAACTTTAAATTTTTTTAGTCAACTTTGACTTTTTTTTAGTGTACTTTAATTTTTCCCTGCCTGTGCCCACCTTCAAGTAGCCCACGTTGTCGATGAGTAGATTCTCAGGCTTTAGATCACGGTAGATTAAATCTAAATAGTGGAGGTACTCGAACGCAAGAACTATCTGAGCCGCGTAGAACCGTGAGTGGGGCTCGCTGTCATAGAGAAGAAAAAACGTTAGAACTAGTAAAGCTGACTAATTAAAACAAGGTTGGGACAATAGGTTTTTAAAATCATAGATCAGAAGGATAACATAGACGAAATGAAATGGTATTGATTATCGAATTCTATACAGCTACCGCTGATTTAGAACGATTCAATACTGTTATTAAAAGAATATTGTCACAACTCTAGAAATAAATAAATTGATAATTAGGGCAAGTTATGAATTATCGAACATTTCCACAAATTTCAATCACATAAAAAAAATATATATGAATGGACTATTTTTTTTTCGCATATGATCGAAAATGCGGAACTCCTTGATTATTATCTAGTAACTTACCCTAATCATAATATCTAAACTCAAACATATATATTTCAGTTTCTCAATCATTAATCATAATAATAATATATATGTATCATTTACCTCTTTTTGTACATTTCTTCAATATTTCATTATTTAGTATAGATAATCATTACCAACTCCCATGCCGCCGGCACATAGATCACTAAAATGAAGCAAATAGATCACTAAAATGAAGCACATAGATCACTCACCTGAAGCGTCCTATTTTTCTGAGGTGGGAGAACATTTCCCCACCAGGTACATACTCTAACACCATGTACAAGTTGCTATTGTCCTGTAACAATCACAAGACAAATCAGTAAACACCAAACACAAACAATGGTCAACCCATAACAGTGTGTCAAAAAGTAAACGGCTTTCTGCAATCTTTTATCAAAATCAGTGGAAAAAAGTACTTTTCAGAATATATTTTTTCGAATTAATAATTTTTTTCATCAATTTTCTTTACGAATCATATTTTCTTCTACTAATTTTTTTCTTCAAAATTTGAGATCATTGTGTAGAATTTTTTCTTTAACAAATTTGTGAATCATCAAAATAATATATAAAATTATTTAAAGAAATCTTAGGGTAAATTACGAATTATCGGTCAGTTTCACATCTTCGGTCAAATAAGAAAAAATATATTATAATTTTCATTTTAGTTGGTATCCATCTGCAGGTATCATGGATACCAACTAAAATACAAATAAAATAACAATTATAATATCTTTTTTTCTTATATGACCGAAGATGTGAAACTGACCGATAATTCGTAACTTACCATATTTGTTATTTAAATCATATTACACCAGAAATATCAGTTAGACTCTTTTTCACATACAGTGTAGCTATGGGTTGACCGTGGATAATCTGCATAGGAATTAATAAATCACGTAATAGTAAGAAAATCTCCACATAGATATAAAAGAATTAAAATATGATCAGAATAAACACCTAATATCCCACTTAATAGATATCTTAAATATCCTACAGTAATCACGTTATATATATCTTAAGTATCCAATTAGGGTAAGTTCCCAATTGCCGTACAGTTTCATATTTACAACCATGTCGTAATAAAGAGAAAAGTTATAGTTATATATAGTTTTACAAATGTTCGAAAATGTGAAACCGTTCGACAACTGTGAACTTACCCTATATTGTATATAATTGCACCTATATCTAACCATTATATTAAACCTAAGCTATATCTTCATATCTAGTCATTATCGATCATTCAATGCTAAGAAATAGCCACTAATTCCTTACATAGCTATATATTATATCTACCAATAAATATCTAACATATCTACCAATAAATATCTAACATATCTACCATAGCTATATCATCAATCTACCCTAGATATATCAATCTACCCTAGATATGTCAATCTACCCTAGATATATCAATCTACCCTAGATATATCAATCTACCCTAGATATATCAATCTACACTAGATATATCTATCAACCCTAGATATATCTATCTACCCTAGATATATCTATCTACCCTAGATATATCTATCTACCCTAGATATATCTATCTACCCTAGATATATCTATCTACACAAACAGTAGTTTAATATCCAAGGCAGTGAGTAATCAATAGCAAGTCTCGAGGTCCCACAATTCACTTTCTAAATGCCAAGTCTCACACTAAATAACAATAGGGGAAGTTACGAATTACTGGACAGTTACACATCTTCGATCATATAAGAAAAGAGTATATGACATTTTGGCTGCATTGGTATCCATGATACTGCCTGCATTGGTATCCATGATACTGCCTGCATTGGTATCCACGATACTGCCTGCATTGGTATCCACGATACTGCCTGCATTGGTATCCACGATACTGCCTGCATTGGTATCCACGATACTGCCTGCATTGGTATCCATGATACTGCCTGCATTGGTATCCATGATACTGCCTGCATTGGTATCCACGATACTGCCTGCATTGGTATCCATGATACTGCCTGCATTGGTATCCATGATACTGCCTGCATTGGTATCCACGATACTGCCTGCATTGGTATCCACGATACTGCCTGCATTGGTATCCACGATACTGCCTGCATTGGTATCCACGATACTGCCTGCATTGGTATCCATGATACTGCCTGCATTGGTATCCATGATACTGCCTGCATTGGTATCCACGATACTGCCTGCATTGGTATCCACGATACTGCCTGCATTGGTATCCAAGATACTGCCTGCATTGGTATCCACGATACTGCCTGCATTGGTATCCACGATACTGCCTGCATTGGTATCCACGATACTGCCTGCATTGGTATCCACGATACTGCCTGCATTGGTATCCACGATACTGCCTGCATTGGTATCCAAGATACTGCCTGCATTGGTATCCACGATACTGCCTGCATTGGTATCCACGATACTGCCTGCATTGGTATCCACGATACTGCCTGCATTGGTATCCATGATACTGCCTGCATTGGTATCCATGATACTGCCTGCATTGGTATCCATGATACTGCCTGCATTGGTATCCATGATACTGCCTGCATTGCTATCAAACTATTGTTTTTTCTTATATAAACGAAAAGGTGAAACTGACCGATAATTCGTAACTAAAGGTACGTTTTGTATGCAGCGATTGTTGCGCTCATCGTTCAGCAATCATCGCCCAGCGACTATTGATGAGCACTAGTTCAATGCTATTCCTTTGGGGCCATTAGCAACGAGCGATTATCGCTGAGCTCTAATTCAATGTACCTATTCCTATTTCCATGCGATCATTGGTGAACGAAGATCGCAACAATCGCGGCATGCAAAACGTACCTTTACCACCCTACACATCACATTTCACTATCACCAAACAAATGCTTCATCGGGTAGCTAACTATTTGAAACTAAGATGAAAACCAGAATTACAACATTTAGAATTTTAGATAAAAGTGACATTTCAAGGGATAAACTCACTACCAAGTTAACTAGTATAGCTAATACTAGTGTTAATAACTAGTGTAGCATTTACGGATTGCTCTCTGAGTAGTTATATGACTGGTAGAACACGCAACTGTCATAGTTAGTTATTTACCAAGCTTTTCGATATAGCAATGGACATGTTGAAACAACATATTGCTCTTTATCTGAAAACTAGGAAAACATGTTCCAATCAGGAGAAAAAACATGTTCCAATCAGGAGAAAAAACATGTTCCAATCAGGAGAAAAAACATGTTCCAATCAGGAGAAAAAACGTATTCCAATCAGGAGAAAAAACGTATTCCAGTGAGGAGGAAAAACATGTTCAACTGAGGAGGAAAAACATGTTCAACTGAGGAGGAAAAACATGTTCAACTGAGGAGGAAAAACATGTTCAAATGAGGAGGAAAAACATGTTCAAATGAGGAGGAAAAACTTGTTCAAATGAGGAGGAAAAACTTGTTCAAATGAGGAGGAAAAACTTGTTCAAATGAGGAGGAAGAACATGTTCAAATGAGGAGGAAAAACATGTTCAAATGAGAAGGAAAAACATGTTCAAATGAGGTGGAAAAAACATGTTCCAATGAGGTGAAAAAAACATGTTCCAATGAGGAGGAAGAACATGTTCCAAACAGGAGGAAATAACATGTTCCAATGAGGAGGAAGAACATGTTCCAATGAGGAGGAAGAACATGTTCCAATGAGGAGGAAGAACATGTTCCAATGAGGAGGAAGAACATGTTCCAATGAGGAGGAAGAACATGTTCCAATGAGGAGGAAGAACATGTTCCAATGAGGAGGAAGAACATGTTCCAATGAGGAAGAAAAACATGTTCCAATGAGGAAGAAAAACATGTTCCAATGAGGAAGAAAAACATGTTCCAATGAGGAAGAAAAACATGTTCCAATGAGGAGGAAGAACATGTTCCAATGAGGAGGAAGAACATGTTCCAATGAGGAGGAAGAACATGTTCCAATGAGGAGGAAGAACATGTTCAAATGAGGAGGAAGAGCATGTTCAAATGAGGAGGAAAAACATGTTCCAATGAGGAGGAAGAACATGTTCAAATGAGGAGGAAGAACATGTTCAAATGAGGAGGAAGAACATGTTCCAATGAGGAGGAAGAACATGTTCCAATCAGGAGGAAGAACATATTCCAATCAGGAGGAAGAACATGTTCCAATCAGGAGGTAGAACATGTTCTAATAATCAGGAAGAAAAACATGCTCCAATCAGGAGGAAAAACATTTTCCAACCAGGAGCAAAAACATGTTCTAATCATGAACAAATAAAGATCAAATCATGTTGAAATCATGCCCCACTGTGCATACTTAATCAGTTAATCACACACTGAACCTGTTCAAACCAAGCACTGGACATGTTTAAACACGCATTGGACATGTTTAAACACGCACTGAACATGTTTAAACACGCACTGGACATGTCTAAACAAACACTGGACATGTCTAAACACGCACTGGACATGTCTAAACAAACACTGGACATGTCTAAACACGCACTGGACATGTCTAAACACGCACTGGACATGTCTAAACACGCACTGGACATGTTTGAATCACGCACACACCCATTCCAATCACAATCACCAAAGTGTTTCATCTTCAGAGCTACCTAAACCGCTTGAGTCTCCTCAAGTGAGCGAACATCTCCCCACCAGCTATATACTCCATAACCATGTACACGTTAGTGTTGTCCTGCAGTGGAACGAAAAGAGTCAACACCACCGTCACAAGTTACGATTGCGAAGTTAGTAACTTGCAGAATTAGTAACTAGCTAACTCATAATATGTCTGAGTTAGTGTAGAAATAAGTAGGAAAGTAACCACTGAATACTAGTGGTTTTTCACAATATAGCTAGCTATAGATAACAAGGTTACTGAATCCAAGGCGTTTTTCACCATAGAGATAACTAGGTACGTAGACGCTGAATCCTAGTGGTTTTTCACAATATAGCTTTATTGAGTTTATAGAGATAACTAGGTACGTAGACCCTGAATCCTAGTGGCTTTTAACCAAATATCTACATCGAATTAATATAAAAATACGCAAGTACGTCATCAAAATCCTAGGTATTTTTCACAATATATATTGAGTTAGAATAGATAGGTACCTAACCACTGAATACCATGGGTTTTTCACCAAGTAGCTATATTAAGTTAATATAGATAACTATGTACGTGCTACCTGAATTTTAGGGTTTTTTCACACTATATATTGAATTAATAGAAATAACTAGGTACTTTTCACAAAATATATCTAGTTGCTATAGATAACTAGGTACGTACACCCTGGTGTATTTTTCTCACCTTAAAATGATATTCTAAACTAACGAGGAAGGGGAAGCTAATTGCCTGTAGAATTTTCTTCTCATTCAATGTGTGCTCAACTTGTTTTAATTTCACCACCTGTAGACAAAAAAAACACATTAAAAAATTATATTAGTAGTTATTTATAGGGTTGTGACAATATGATCTTAAATTATAGATCTTGAGAATATCACAGACGAAATGAAATGGTATCGAATACTATATACCGCTGGTTTAGAACCATTCAATACTGTTTAATTCTCTCCGTCTATAATATTTTCAGGATCTATGGATTTAAAAGCATATAGTCACAACCTAAGTTATCTAAATTAGTGTGCGTTTAACTTCTGTTTCGGAACCATCTTTATATTTCGATGATAATGCTCATGAACACAGAAAAGCTACACTCATTTACCAAGGATTGTGACGAAAATGGACACAAGCACTTGCGATTGCACTCACGAATTGAAGAGGAAAATGAAGAGGTGATAGTACTAGCACTACATGAAGCTTCAGAGATCTTGAATTAAAATTCACTACTCTTTAATACAAGAAACTATTAAAAAGAACCAAAGTTCTAGAAATAAAAGTTCTACAAATGCTGAAACCATATTAAGCGTTCTGGAAAATAACTAGGTTACAGTAGCTACTGAAGAAAAGTCACAAGAAAAGTATTAGTAACAAACTAACGTAAGTTTTGAAAAGCCATACACAATTATGAAGCTTCTTCATATTATCCTGTAAAGCGAACCCAGAAAATTATAGCAGACACTTAGCTAATAGATTAATATTTTGCTGTATTCTACTAAGACCCAAATCTACAGAGAAACGTATCTACCAAGGGCAATGATACACGAGCGTTTTTGAACAGCGTTTTTGACTCTAAGGAAATTATTTTTAAGCCCATTTCATATGAATCAATGTTACGCGACGCTTTTGGAGCGTCCAAAGCTACCCACCTTCTGTTTATCCAATATTTTCATAGCGTAGTACTTCTTGCACTCTTTTCTCTGTACGAGCATCACTCTGCCGAAACTGCCGGTACCAAGAGTCTTGAGACGCTCGAAATCGTCCAGGCAGGCAGTGTTCTGCCGGCAAAAACAGCGTTAGAGACGGGGAGAAATTTGAATAAAATAACGAAAAAGAGAGAGAACAAAAAAGAAGTGATAGATAGAAGTAAAATACAGAAACAGTACAATAGGCAGTTAAATATAATGATAGTTTTAAAATAGGGTAATTAATGAACCGTAAATAAAAGTAGAGCGAACAAATCTCAACACCTGTCATTAATACTGAATGGGTAGACCTATATTGTCTATTTAGTAGGCAATTATACAGGGTGACCCACAAAAAAGTGTACCCAAGTTTGAATTAATATAAATATCGTACACGTACAATCTTAAGCAATGACTGTGGTATAGAATAGATACATGAAAAAAAAATCTAATTTATAAATTCACTTCAACTCATTTTATAACTACTTATAAATACGATATTTATATTAAATCTCTATGTTGGGTACACTTTGTGTGGGTCACCCTGTATATTGGCAATGTTATATGTTTTAACGGTGACATTATTTAGTCAAATCAAAAATGTTATAATTATATTATACTGTAGAGAGAAAACTCATGACGTGAATAAAGGAAAGAACAATTAAATCTCTTCAGAAAAGGGAAAAACAAGTCCTATTATAGCTACATACAAAATTGAATTAAAAATAAAGTAAACAAGAATACACGAGTCATTCTGTAACAGTCATACATAAATATATATATTTTACATTTTCTATTTAAATTTTATAATAGAATTTATATTCTATATCAAGAAAACGATCAGGTAATTTGATTATTCAGATGTTGAAAATACAAGGGCCCTTAATCTGTATAAAAGTTCATTAAAAGATTAAAATCAGTGGCCACAGGTAACCACGCTCACTCTATAACAATTGTTTAATCTCTAACAAGTTTAATATTGTTTTTGTTAACCACCACCACATAGCTATTTGGTTTACAGTCTATCAAGAACGTTTACAATCAGCTACAGTTTACTCAGGAGATTTTTTACAATTATTTATCATGTTAAAAAGCTATAAATGTGGCTATAATTAGCTTCAACCCTTCACAGAGAAGGAACTATTTTATGTAGCTAAGAGTTGAAACAATATTAACAGTTATAAAATATTATAAAAATAATGTACTATCAGAGAAAAGAGTCACTGTGATGATGTACTATCAGAGAAAAGAGTCACTCTGTGATGATGTACTATCAGAGAAAAGAGTCACTGTGATGATGTACTATCAGAGAAAAGAGTCACTGTGATGATGTACTATCAGAGAAAAGAGTCACTGTGATGATGTACTATCAGAGAAAAGAGTCACTGTGATGATGTACTATCAGAGAAAAGAGTCACTGTGATGATGTACTATCAGAGAAAAGAGTCACTGTGATGATGTACCATCAGAGAAAAGAGTCACTGTGATGATGTACCATCAGAGAAAAGAGTCACTGTGATGATGTACCATCAGAGAAAAGAGTCACTGTGATGATGTACCATCAGAGAAAAGAGTCACTGTGATGATGTACCATCAGAGAAAAGAGTCACTGTGATGATGTACTATCAGAGAAAAGAGTCACTGTGATGATGTACCATCAGAGAAAAGAGTCACTGTGATGATGTACCATCAGAGAAAAGAGTCACTGTGATGATGTACCATCAGAGAAAAGAGTCACTGTGATGATGTACCATCAGAGAAAAGAGTCACTGTGATCATATACTATCAGAGAAAAGAGTCACTGTGATGATGTACTATCAGAGAAAAGAGTCACTGTGATGATGTACTATCAGAGAAAAGAGTCACTGTGATGATGTACTATCAGAGAAAAGAGTCACTGTGATGATGTACTATCAGAGAAAAGAGTCACTGTGATGATGTACCATCAGAGAAAAAAGAGTCACTGTGATGATGTACCATCAGAGAAAAAAGAGTCACTGTGATGATGTACTATCAGAGAAAAGAGTCACTGTGATGATGTACTATCAGAGAAAAGAGTCATTGTGATGATGTACTATCAGAGAAAAGAGTCACTGTGATGATGTACTATCAGAGAAAAGAGTCACTGTGATGATGTACTATCAGAGAAAAGAGTCACTGTGATGATGTACTATCAGAGAAAAGAGTCTCTGTGATGATGTACTATCAGAGAAGAGAGTCACTGTGATGATGTACTATCAGAGAAAAGAGTCACTGTGATGATGTACTATCAGAGAAAAGTCACTGTGATGATGTACTATCAGAGAAAAGAGTCACTGTGATGATGTACTATCAGAGAAAAGAGTCACTGTGATGATGTACTATCATAGAAAAGAGTCACTGTGATGATGTACTATCAGAGAAAAGAGTCACTGTGATGATGTACTATCATAGAAAAGAGTCACTGTGATGATGTACTATCAGAGAAAAGAGTCACTGTGATGATGTACTATCAGAGAAAAGAGTCACTGTGATGATGTACTATCAGAGAAAAGAGTCACTGTGATGATGTACTATCAGAGAAAAGAGTCACTGTGATGATGTACTATCTGAGAAAAGAGTCACTGTGATGATGTACTATCAGAGAAAAGAGTCACTGTGATGATGTACTATCAGAGAAAAGAGTCACTGTGATGATGTACTATCAGAGAAAAGAGTCACTGTGATGATGTACTATCAGAGAAAAGAGTCACTGTGATGATGTACTATCAGAGAAAAGAGTCACTGTGATGATGTACTATCAGAGAAAAGAGTTTGTGACTCTATGCATTACGCCAATTTCACAAATCAGTTTTCTAATTTCCTGCTATTTTAAAATATCTACAAACATTACAATTAGTAAAAGTTTCTTTCGGAAATGTGAAATTAGTAAACTGCAAAGAAATCGTAACAGATCATTTTTCTTTGACTGTACTATACAAAATGATTAGGTACAAGACGTCGTTTCGTCCAAGTGGTGAGTCAGTGGCCAAAATAATATCGCGTCTTGCGGGACGCTAAAATCCTTATTTTTGGGTCACGTGACTGGCAATCTAGCGTCAGTTTAATGGAGAAATGATATAACTGAAACAAAATAAGGTTTTACACCGTCTTCCTTAGCGTCCTGCAATCGCTGCAACACTTCCTCTCTCTGAAGTAGTTTATCATAACTCTATGGTCTCGTCACACACTATAATTTTATCACAATACAATAAAACTCCTCTATAAAGAAATCCTGTATAATAAATGTAGTGAGTGTCATCAGTAAGCAAGTAGCCTGTATACTGAACAAATTTCCTTTACTTAGCCATGAAAGGCCACAGCTTTTAGAAAACTAATGCCTATTTTATGGCAGACTAAAGAAAATTTGTTCACTATAGAGGCTACTTCCTTACTCAGGACACTATATTCACTATACATGATTTCACTATAGGAGAGTCCCCACTGTAATTATTTCTCACCTTCTCCGGTTTCTTCCATCGATCCTCGAACTCTTCTTTGCTACTCTCCAAGAATTCTCTGACTGAAAAAGAGAAAAGAAGTTAAAATCCGCGTTACTAGAATACATAAATTATATGGAAGAAAAGAATCAAAATAGTACAAGTCAGTATTCGTATTACTAGAATAGGAACATAAATTAAAAGGTAGAAAAAGAATCAAAATCATAATTTCTAAAACTATATTTAAAGAATCTTCCAAACATCTAACCGAATAGAATTAAGTTGAATAGTTAACTACACTTTCTTCGGTATCAATATTTCAATACAGGGCCGGGCCTCTTAGAAACTCAGGGCTTTTCAGCATTAAAAACGCGCAGAGCACTCGACATTGCGCAATTTGGTAAATTGCGCAGAACACATATACATATGTTAAATGCTTTTTCCATTGTTTTTAATATTAAACATGAAGACGCGTGTTCAAGTAAGAAACATTTCAGTCAAAGCTCAGTTTCAAGGAATATATTTATATATTCCCATTATATACTAAAACTACTAGATAGATGCATCATATAAATGAATTAACGTTGCAGAGACACGATTTGTACACCCGAGTGCAGGCAGGCAGACAGTTCTTAAGCCAACATCAAAGAAAACAGAGCACTTGATGTCAATGAACTTAGCTAGTGTCCTAGCTAGCATTGGGACTATGAAACAAAGGCAAAATTGTTAACAGATTCAATGTGTTGAGGGCTCAAAGAAGATATCAGGATGAAACAATTTAAAATGCTGTAAGATCTTAGAACGAATTAAAATGATGAAAATAGATATTAGAACGAAACATTTTAAAATGCTGTAAGAACTTTGAACTAATTAAAATGATGAAAATAGATATTAGAACGAAACAATTTAAAATGCTGTAAGATCTTAGAACGAATTAAAATGATGAAAATAGATATTAGAACGAAACAATTTAAAATGCTGTAAGATCTTAGAACGAATTAAAATGATGAAAATAGATATTAGAACGAAACATTTTAAAATGCTGTAAGAACTTTGAACTAATTAAAATGATGAAAATAGATATTAGAACGAAACAATTTAAAATGCTGTAAGATCTTAGAACGAATTAAAATGATGAAAATAGATATTAGAACGAAACAATTTAAAATGCTGTAAGATCTTAGAACGAATTAAAATGATGAAAATAGATATTAGAACGAAACATTTTAAAATGCTGTAAGAACTTTGAACGAATTAAAATGATGAAAATAGATATTAGAACGAAACAATTTAAAATGCTGTAAGATCTTAGAACGAATTAAAATGATGAAAATAGATATTAGAACGAAACAATTTAAAATGCTGTAAGATCTTAGAACGAATTAAAATGATGAAAATAGATATTAGAACGAAACAATTTAAAATGCTGTAAGATCTTAGAACGAATTAAAATGATGAAAATAGATATTAGAACGAAACAATTTAAAATGCTGTAAGATCTTAGAACGAATTAAAATGATGAAAATAGATATTAGAACGAAACAATTTAAAATGCTGTAAGATCTTAGAACGAATTAAAATGATGAAAATAGATATTAGAACGAAACAATTTAAAATGCTGTAAGATCTTAGAACGAATTAAAATGATGAAAATAGATATTAGAACGAAACATTTTAAAATGCTGTAAGAACTTTGAACGAATTAAAATGATGAAAATAGATATTAGAACGAAACAATTTAAAATGCTGTAAGATCTTAGAACGAATTAAAATGATGAAAATAGATATTAGAACGAAACAATTTAAAATGCTGTAAGATCTTTGAACTAATTAAAATGATGAAAATAGATATTAGAACGAAACAATTTAAAATGCTGTAAGATCTTAGAACGAATTAAAATGATGAAAATAGATATTAGAACGAAACAATTTAAAATGCTGTAAGATCTTTGAACTAATTAAAATGATGAAAATAGATATTAGAACGAAGCAATTTAAAATGAAAGATCTTAGAACGAATTAAAATAATGAAAATAGATATCAGGACAAAAGAATTTAAAATGCTGAAAGAAGATCATAGACCAAAACAATTAAACTGCTAAGAACTAATGAATGAATGACAACTGAAATTAGAATGAAACTATAATGAACTTGAATACATAATATAAGTGAAGCAAAACAAAACAAGTATAAAATTACCCCGTGTAAACCTATACCATGTTGGCTCTGTTCAACCACATTATGTAGATGCATGCAGCATAACCGCATACCGTATTACCGCATAGTGCCATGTAGCAACATAGGGCGAAGATAAACATGTAGCTACAACAGTAGGCCATGAGCCAAACTAATGTACGCATGTGCATAAACAATGTAATATTATTTGTATGAACATTATTTGTATGAAATGATACCTAACTTGACTGCAGTCAGCATAGTTCCGCATGCTATCAAAATATTAATATGCTCAATAAAAAACATGACATTTTAAATAACTCTAGTGTGAATTTAGATTTAACGAACGGTTCAACATTATCGAGCATTGAAGGAAAAAAAAACAATTAAAATTTAACTTTCATTTCAATTCTCATACACGATACACCTGTCCTACAGGAAACGATTTACAATACAAGTTAAACATCAATTGATATATTATTTTCTGTATGATCGAGAATGTGAAACCGTCCGATAACTCGGAACTTACCCTACAATGAATTAAAATTATAAAAGTGATGGATAGAGGAGGTATTGCTCTGATGTCAGAGGGATACCCTACTATGGATGGTATCCCTATAAGGATTATAAATCGGACATCAATACCTGAGATTGATTATCCGACCTGAAGTTAGAGGAGAAAGTATATAACTAGAAATACTCAAAAGACACAATAATGAATATAAAATAAGGAAATTTATATTTTTCAAATAAAAATATAAAATGAATAGTGGTAATATAATTATGCTACATAATTTAAGATTATATTTTCCGTGGTATAAATACTTAAAATAAATCAATTAAATTGAATATAAACCAATCTCTTAGAATAATTAATTTAGATGATTTATGTCACTGAAATAAATTGTACCTAATATTAGAGAGCCAGCCGGCACTATCAAAGAAATAATTAATAAATTAAAGATTACAACAAGAAGGTAAATAGAAACAACGCAGTATTCATATACATTCTTACCATTTATCAAAATAGATGAATAAATATAAAAATCTGCTAGTATACGAATGATGAATAACATTGTATAAATAATTATAAAATTACACATTGAATAAATTAATAATGTTATGAATGATATACAACAGTTGAACAAATATAATAATTCATAAAACAAAACATCATTTTTAAGTATCACACAATTCCACATAATAAATAAATTAAAAATAACAGTAATGCTAAAAATGCTCCTCAACAGTTGAACAATTAAAATAATTCACAAAATCACCGTTCACATCATACAAATACCACCTGTATCTTAAGTATAATTAAATAAAATTATGAATAAAACTCACATTATACATCAAAATGTATTCACAACATCACCGTTAACATCATTCACACATCACTTAAAAGTCATCAATTAATATTATTTTTTTAACATCTACCTAACCCACCTCTCCTAACAGAAATAAATATAAGCTTTGCAAATAAATATAGTGACGCCGATGTTATAAATATAGCCAAGGTCGAGAGAGTGGCAGCAAGACTATACGGTATAGCACACATCACAACGGTACAGCGACAGGTGTAGACACATGTTAAACCTATAGAGCACCTGTGAGAAGCGATTAGCAACACCTGTTAAAATCACAATCATTAATGGCATGTGAAACCATTTTAATGAAAATCATCCCGTTAAAAAACTTGAAATAATTTGGCTTTCCGTATCAGATTAAAGTCGTGATAGTAAATCTCATTTATTAACTCCAATTTTAAATTAAAACATAAAATATTATTTATATTTTTAAAAAACACAATCAGAATAAAATCACATTTTCAAAAAACGAATTTAAATTTTTTTTCTTGATCTGTAAATTAAACACTTATTTGCCAAAGTAGTGTCTCAATTGAGTAGCTTTCCTGCTGTCACGAGCCCTCAGAAGAAACACTATCAAAAGAACAGTTGAAATAAAATAATGATTCTATATTTTTTCTTATATGATCGAAGATGTCTAACAGTTCAATAATTCGTAACTTACTCTACTTCACATTAGTTGAATCATATTTATGGAACATAAAATGTTTTGCATATTCAAAACAGAAAAAAGAACCTTGCAAGTACACTACATTACCTGAAAGATTTAGATCAACTCAAAATTTACCGCAAATGCAAATAAATTAATTTATACATGCAATATATTACTTATACAGTATAGTAAATTACTGAGAAACACTATCATAAATATAATCAATTCTTATTCGAGTGATCCAAGAACGAGGAAAATCACTAATTCGGCTTTCTTTCAAACATTAAAAAATGACAGCCAATCAAATAAAGTAGCGCCTAACTACAGTGTATCAAATATCTACAAATACCAATTACAAATACTGAGTTAGTGCCCCTAATTAGGTGAATAGACACTTAAATACAAACCACCTGTAATTGGCTCATCAGGTATGGAATTAAAGTGACTGGTATACCTGTAATTTACAGTAAATTCAGTAATAGTATGTAACTTTACATGATTTCTTTCATATTTCTTCAGATGAAGAATTAACATATGAAAATAGTATCATGGCTCTTTTTTTAATTCTTGAAGTAATTCAAATAAGCTAACAGATTCGAGAACTAGCTATTCATTTGGAAAATAGCCTATCAAAATTCTTCCTAACAATCAATCTTAAAAATACATTTAAAAAGATTAGAAATAAATTGTAGACCATGTGTCAAATCTAGAAATTGGTTTATAAAATCAAAACACACGGGTTTTAAGTTCATTTCTTCGAAAGACCAAATGAAAGAATAGTAAATATAGCAGAGTAAAATGTTAATGAACACCTCCACATTGTATGACGAAAAAGTAATATTAGATTTGGATTAAAGGTATTTTGATGGACAATATTAATGAACTATAAATCAAATTAACCTTCTCATACAAACAGTATTTTTTAACTAAATTTCAAAAAGATAGATTTAGTAATTTTGGAAAAGATAAATTTAGTAATTTTGAAAAAAAAAGATATTTTAATTTTGGTTAAGAAAACTATAGGAAATATCCAAATGAATACTAACAGGTATCTCCCAATGGGCAGTCATTTAGATCCTCCTCCCTGGTGCCGGTTATCTTCCTCCGTATATTACCGGCCCATTGCATGAGGGACCGAACCCCAGACCCACCCCCATCAAGCCCATCATTCGAGTAGGAACTACAAGTACTGGACTTGTGACTGACTGGTATGGGCGGAGCAGAACTATTCTGCCGACTGAGAGTGGTATCTTCTACATCTTCTGAGGTGTCTTCCCCTTCTGACGTCTCTGAATCTAAATTTTCCTGTCCCTTTAGAAGATTAGCAGTGTTCTCCTCTATCTCCTCCGTTTCATCCTCTGTCTCACTCTCATTATCATTCTGTTTGGTTATCCTCGGTCTCTCCTCTTCTTCCTCTTCACTGGACTCTGTATCTTCTTCCTCTTCGCTCTCTTCACTCTCATCCTCATTCTTGTTGTATCTTCTATCCATCTCTTTCGGAAGGACGAAAACCTAGCAAGCTTATCAACGGTCAACACAAAAACAACAACAAAATCTGAAAGCATTAATCAGCCACCATTTCAAAAAATGAATCATCAAAAAATAAACTAATAGTAGAGTGAATTAATTACCCCATAAATTTAATACTAAATAGGGTGAAGTACGAATTATCGGTCAGTTTCATATCTTCGGTCATATAAGAAAACACTATATTGCAATATTGTTATTTAATTTTTATTTTAGTTGGTATCCATGATACCTGCAGGTATCATGTTGGTATCCATTGTTGGTAGCCATGTTAAAAACTAAAACTAAAATAAAAATTAAATAACAATTATTATATAGTTTTTTCTTATATGACCGAAGATATGAAACTGACCGATAATTCGTACTTCACCCTATCTAAAGTACTGTAGTTATAACACAGGTAAATAGATCTAGAATAACAGACATAACAGTAGTGGCTCTGTGCAATTGATGGACACGCTAAACACAGTCATCCTCACGGCACAGAGAGGTAGGCAAATCAATACGTGTTATAATATTCATAATATCGGTTTAATGGTCCGGGAGAGGATGTCACAAAAATGAACAAATCCTAATTTTTAGACACGTACAGTAAGTTATGATTAGGGTTGTGACAATATGCTTTCAATGTCATAGATACAGAAAATATTCTACAAGGAGAGAATTAATGAGTATTGAATCGTTCTGAACCAGCGGTATATAGTATTCGATACCATTTCATTTCCTCTATGATAATTTTAAGATCTATGATTTTAAAAGCATATTGTCATAACCCTAGTTAAGAGTTGATGGACACCTCCACATCCTCGATTATATAAAAAAATTATATAATTAGACTTTGAAGGAAGTTTATTTTTCAAATTATGAAATATTTTTGTCATATGACCGAAAATGTGGAAATGTCCGATAATTCATACAATACCTATCAAATGTTATATAATACAAAAAAAAACGTTTATCATCACTTAACAAAAGTTAGTTCACCACAACATGTACCATCTTTTTTTCTTGATTAATTAACACTAGTTATTTTTTTAACACACTATAGCAGTCCACGACACACGCACCCGTACACTTTACCAGTTCAGAACTAAACTGGTGGTACATACACTAGCACTTCATCAGGTGTGTGTACGTCTCTGTGTGCACTTAACACAGGTGTCTAGATACACGCACATGTACGTGATATATCTCAAACCCATCGACTTAGATATGGGTTGGTGTTGGGAGTGAACCAAAATATATAACCATTAAATTGTAGATATTGGGTAATTTATTCATAGAAAATCTCAGTCTAATAATAAAAAGAAGAACTATTGAAACTATAAAAATCATTCAAAACGTTTTTAAACATTTTAAAAAAAGATTGAAATTAAAAAAATCCTATTTATATAAAAAAATTATTAGCCATGGCAAAATGGGTAAAAGTCTACGGAGTTTAGTAGATCAGAATCGTTCACTACACCTGACCTCGGTAATGAAAATTTAGCACGCGGTTTGAATAATAGTAATGTTCATTGATTGATGGCTATGCTGTTATGCGAGAGCTCTGTGATGGGCACGTACGTAAAGGATTATAGGAAAATTATGCAGCTTAATTGATGCACAGAAGGTATAAATATATGGCAGTGGATCAGCAACCTTCTCGAAGAAATAGATAACTCTCCAAAACGAAGTGTGGTTAAGTAAGATAAGCTATTACTATTGGTATAAGAAAATAGATATTATTACAGTGTGAATTAAAAAAAAATTCATAAATTAAACTGAACACAACGATATAATTAACATCCTTAGTAAAAATTAACACTTCAATTTACAGATATTATCCCCATATCAAATTTTCCTTCATTATTCCATCTAAAATATTGGCTGGCATTAAACTCCACTACAATGAATTTTCTAAATAAAAAATTATTTCATAAATTAAACAGAAAAGATATAACTATCATCCTTGGTATAAATAGTAATAGTTCATATTAACCGTTCCCTCGTCATTTCATCTAAAATATTGGCCTTAAATGCTGCCTTTACTCTAGTGAATATGATAAAAAGGTGAGTAGCTTGACAACAGACACCCCTTGTGTTTTGCCAACAACTGAAGGAAGAATCAAGCCTGTGAAACAAAGCTCTGAAATATCATTGCATAATAATTCTCTCGCCAGCGCCCACGAGAAACAGTTAAACACCGAAAACAGCGAGTAGAAAAAACTAAGGCGCAAAACACAGTTACGAATTATTGGTCGGTTTCACATTTTCGGTCATATAAGAAGAAACAATATAGTAATTGTTAACAAATTTTAATTGGTATCCATGCTAACTGCAGGTATCATGGATACCAATACGAAATAATATTTATTATATCATTTTTTCTTATATCACCGAAGATGTGAAACCGACCGATAATTCGTAACTTACCCTAGACAAATTGATAGAAAATTAACAAAAAAAATGAATAGAAGTCCTCTACAGTGGACTCCTCTATAGTGAATGTAGAGTCTTTAGTAATAGAATTACCCCGTATAGTGAACAAATCTTCTTTAGTGGGCTTCAGTTTCAAAAAACTGATAAATATTCATGGCAGACAGAAGACAATTTGCTCACTATAGAGAATAGTTCTCTTACTCATGACTCTACATTCACTATAGAAGTAGAAGTAGTAAAAAATAAATAAATATTCCATTTAATTAGCAGGAAATAAGTACAAAACACTTAAACCAAGTAAATCACTAAAAGAAGGCAAGTAAGATTGAATAACCGTATGGACAGAGTTCAAAGTAATATATCATATTAAGTACCATGATCATTTGAAAGAGAGAAGGAGCATGAACAGCTAGAAAAGTACGTCATTAAAAATAAAAATAATCTCACCAGTAGCTTCTTAACATGATAAATCATTTTATAAATACAAATATAAGCAATGTGATACATTAAATTTAATATGGTAAAGATTATATAGATAGGGTAAGTTACGAATTATCGTAACTTACCCTAAGTCCCTAGTTTTTGGACAGTTCCACATTTTCGAATAGGTGAGAGAATAGATGATCATTTATTCAACTTTTATTCTAAATATTACATATTTCTACGTGTCCGAAAATGTAGATCTGTCCAATAACTCGGAACTTACCCTAAGTAGTTTTTAAAATATTTCGAATATAAGTTTTTTCTGATTTTCAATTTACTGACGATTTAACGCCAGGATGTTGAAAATAACAAGGGACTTCGAAGAAAAAGTAGCACAGGAATCTGACTTCTCGAAATAAGAATTACCGGCATATGACTGTGCTCATGGACTAAGAAAAGCTACTCAAAGACGTGAACCAGTGTACTATACATTAAACAATTACGAAAAAGGAGAAAAGAGCTGATACTAATTGACGCTTATCGTTCACATCTTAGAAATAGCAAGTTACGTAATATCGCCCATTGATTTAAAATGTAAATATACAGACCGTTTGATAGAACGTGTCATAGTGGGTGTTTACTCTAATCGTTCTAACACTTATTTTAATAGAGGTTTTTATGATTTCATCAGTGAATGTGGTGTACGGGATTATGTAACTGTACGGGACTATGTAACTGTACGGGACTATGTAACTGTACGGGACTATGTAACTGTACGGGACTATGTAACTGTACGGGACTATGTAACTGTACGGGACTATGTAACTGTACGGGACTATGTAACTGTACGGGACTATGTAACTGTACGGGACTATGTAACTGTACGGGACTATGTAACTGTACGGGACTATGTAACTGTACGGGACTATGTAACTGTACGGGACTATGTAACTGTACGGGACTATGTAACTGTACGGGACTATGTAACTGTACGGGACTATGTAACTGTACGGGACTATATAACTGCACGGGACTATATAACTGCACGGGACTATATAACTGCACGGGACTATGTAACTGCACGGGACTATGTAACTGTACAGACTATGAAACTGTACGGGACTATGTAACTGTGCGGGACTATGTAACTGTGCGGGACTATGTAACTGTACGGGACTATGTAACTGTACGGGACTATGTAACTGTACGGGACTATGTAACTGTACGGGACTATGTAACTGCACGGGACTATGTAACTGTACGGGACTATGTAACTGTACGGGACTATGTAACTGTACGGGACTATGTAACTGTACGGGACTACGTAACTGCACGGAATACATAACTAACCCTACTCTATCAAAATTAGTCATAAACTTTTTAACCGAATCACTTAGTTTCTTTCCCTGAATTTCCTTTAAATTGTAAATAAATATAAAATCAACGGATGAGCATCCCCATGATGCAACATCGGACAACCACCATCCTGAGCCAATTACGTCAGTTCCAAGAAACATTTACGAGTTCTTTCATCGAGAGCCAATTTATCACTTTCCCAGAGCCTACATACACTTCACATTAGAATGATAAATTAGGATAAAATCAGGAGACACATTCTAGTCGAGATGCGCACATCATGGCACTTCTAGGAACTGCAAATGGGGAGAAGTGTATGGACTAATGAGCGAAAAACAACTTCTCAATGACCACAAAATGGCTCAAACGAGTAGCTAGTAATGAAGACATGTTCACCATCACACTAAAGGCAGGCACAATGATTTGTTTGATGTGTAAACACTTATTCAGAACTAGTTAATGTTAATTAAGTAAACCGAGCAATATTGAATTAACTCGAAAAAATAACAAATATTTATTCAATTAATTTAAAATATTTAATTGACGATGCACAAATATTATATCTTAAATCCTTCACGAAAACGTGATTAATTTCTTTTCTTTTACCTGTGATATGTTTTACAACACTAGTTCTACAAATTTAAAACTTTCATAGTCAATGTAATTTAAAGTGGAGGGGACATTCAAAGTCTATATTAAAATGAAGAACCTGGTATCGGTATTTATAAATTCTAAGTATTCCTAATTAGTACAACTCTCTGTCACTTATTTAGAGAGAAGCTATAAACAGAGGCTAATGTTGAATAACATGAGATAAATGATAATACAGTTGAAATAAAGCTACAGTGTACTCGTATAAAGTTTTACAGTGACAATTTTATTCTTGCGTCTAATAGAAAATTATTATGTATATTATTCATAAAATACAGCAACATATGTGATGTATACTGTAGGTAGGTTCACGAAGTGCGGGTTCACGAACTGGAGGTTCACGAACTGTAGGTTCACGAACTGTAGGTTCACGAACTGTAGGTTCACGAACTGTAGGTTCACGAACTGTAGGTTCACGAACTGTAGGTTCACGAACTGTAGGTTCACGAACTGTAGGTGGTTCACGAACTGTAGGTGGTTCACGAACTGTAGGTGGTTCACGAACTGTACATAGGTACTGCATGTAGACTGTAGGTAAGTGCACACACTGTAGGTAGACTGTAGGTGCTAGTTCTTGGCAGCTCAGAGTAGTCAGCTGCTGCCGTGCATTCAAACTATAATTTGTTTGGTAGCAGCATGCTCACAATAATATCATATTAATAATATCAACGGCAAGAAATCACTGCAACAACATAACTGATAGAAAGAAACTCATTTCACTACTTTAATGGAGGAACTTTGAAGATCAAACCATATTATAGAAAAGAAAAAATCCAAATCAAATTATAAAAAAAATCGTATTTGAAAGATTAATATAAAAAGCATTCGTCCACGAATTGCTTTATTTTAATCATTTTCACAATTGCAATATTAGCAAGGTGTACATATAAAATAATACTATAGTGATTTAAGCCGAAACATTTAATATGAAAACATAAAATGTTTATCTATCGATTACTGTTACAAAATTAGATATGCTAAACAGGTTGCATGTATCTTTAAATTATTCACCTTATTATTTTGCATTAATTAATGAGTTATGAGTATCTAAAATATGGAACTGAAATAACAGGGTACTAACAAGAATAAATGTGGATATGTAAGAAAGAGATCAAAATAATCACAATAGAGGTAAATAATAATTATTATATAATTTATATATGGTTTTATTACGAGTTCGAAAATATGGAACAGTCCGATAACACTGACGTTTTACGCTTAAATAATTTAACGTAACACTGAAAAATGCCAATATCTAGCTAATTCTTTTATATCACATTTAATTATCAATCACTTATTTAGTAGTATATTATATCTGTATGTAAAATTTATGTATTTTATGTTGTCACTGTTAAAAAAATTATGTTAGAAAATACACCTTTTTGAACCAATATTGCTTCTATACTCTAGTAACCTAATCTGAATAATAAACTATTGAAGATTATAGTAGTTACTGTGAAATAGACACCACAAAAGTCTCGGTTTTCTATGTTTATGTTCTGTAATAACATCGAGACAATTATTACAGATTTTATAAGACTGGGGTGCAATGAAAGCGAGGCCTGCCTGTATATATCACTAAAAAAGTATTCAGTTTTATTATTTTACTGTTGCTGGCCAGCAGGAGAATAAGATTGAAATAAGAACAATGGCAAAGAATAAGAATTTCTAATTACCATCAACAAAAGGTGTTTTCTACTTTTATATTGCAGAATATATAAAAAATAATATATAATATAAAATACATATACGCATACTAAATATAATACAAAATAAATCATTCCGTGGGCGAAATGTGTCCGTTGGGCGAAATGTGTCCGTTGGGCGAAATGTGTCCGTTGGGCGAAATGTGTCCGTTGGGCGAAATGTGTCCGTTGGGCGAAATGTGTCCGTTGGGCGAAATGTGTCCGTTGGGCGAAATGTGTCCGTTGGGCGAAATGTGTCCGTTGGGCGAAATGTGTCCGTTGGGCGAAATGTGTCCGTTGGGCGAAATGTGTCCGTTGGGCGAAATGTGTCCGTTGGGCGAAATGTGTCCGTTGGGCGAAATGTGTCCGTTGGGCGAAATGTGTCCGTTGGGCGAAATGTGTCCGTTGGGCGAAATGTGTCCGTTGGGCGAAAAGTGTCCGTTGGGCGAAATGTGTCCGTTGGGCGAAATGTGTCCGTTGGGCGAAATGTGTCCGTTGGGCGAAATGTGTCCGTTGGGCGAAATGTGTCCGTTGGGCGAAATGTGTCCGTTGGGCGAAATGTGTCCGTTGGGCGAAATGTGTCCGTTGGACAAAATGTCCGTTAGACGACCACACTAGCATGAGAGATTCAATAGCATGCTGCCCTTCATTCTAAGTGTATTAGGAAGGCAAGTTAATTTTCTACCTACCGACTCCACCCTTTCCAACTCACGCAATTCCATCTAATTTCTATTACACAAATTGTAGAATTAAGTAATTAATTAAATTACTTGTGTAGTAATCTTCTTATTTACCTAGCTTGATAGTCACCTATTGGAGCACATGATTAAAATAGTTAATAGTAAACAATACAAACCAATAATTGAATAATTGTATAACCATTCAATTTGAATACTTAAATAAAAAATCTAATATATTAAAATGCACTGAAAATTAATTGGAATGAATAAATATTTCTATAGATATTATTAGAGTATCTCCTTTAATTATGTCAGATAGTTTTCTATGACTACACTATTTTCTATTTCATTTGAGGGGTTACTGATACAGATATTAATACGTAACTAGAACAATGAAAAATTTGGTGAAAATAACAATTGGGAAAGGGCAAAAGTTTGAAACTTTATTTCATTTTAGACAGGGTTCAACGTGTGTTTCGGCCATGTCATTGACTATATCGCTGACGTCAAAAGGAAATTAAATACAAGGGATTAGAAGAAGCAATCAGAAAGGAAAGTAGCTCCATAAACAGTCACTAACCACCAGTCTGTGACAATGCTCATGAATGCAGAAAAGCTACTCCGTGAATACAGTCACCTAGACGAAAAGGGACACAAGCACCGGTGACTGCACTCACGGATGGAAGAGAAAAATGAAGAGGTGATAGAAAATGAAACCTACGAGTCTACCTAAAATAAATCTAAGACCTCGTAGTTGAAGAGCATAACCCTAGCGCTATCCTCTATAACTGAAATGAAAGAAGGAAAATAGACACACACTGTCTAGTAGCTACACACTGTCTGGTAAGGGCATTGCTATTACCAAGCACTGTCTGGTAAGGGCATTGCTATTACCAAGCACTGTCTGGTAAGGGCATTGCTATTACCAAGCACTGTCTGGTAAGGGCATTGCTATTACCAAGCACTGTCTGGTAAGGGCATTGCTATTTTCCAAGCAGGGCTCAAGTCAATCCTCTCCCTCTCTCTCTCTCTGTGTGGACTTTAAAGATGATGTACCAGAGGGAGACCTGCCCCCTGTGATAAGGGGCATGGATACACTCACCCTCTGGAGGCATGTGGATAAAGGGGTACACACACCATGTGGATAAAGTGGAATCATGTGGATCAGTGGTTTACGTCAAAAATATAATCAAAATAATATATTCAAACTGAAATATAATACAAATAAATGCATAGAGTAACACAAAATTTACATCAACTTCAAATATATTACGTATTTCAAAGAGAATATTCACACAATCTACTATAGGGACAAATAATCCTTCCACAGTACAAATCAAACACTCTCCTCAAAGCGCGCGTCGTGGGGTTAAATCCGCACAGCGTTAAATTGAGAAGCGAAACTAATTTGCGATGTCTTCAGATGGGTAACAAGGCGATTGGGAGGAATTGAAGCAACACACTCACTGCTAAATACATTGGACTACACTAAAACATGCCGAGTCATCGGCTAAAAAGAAAATAAAAAGCTTGAAAGGGAAGAAAGCTACTGGATATGTGCACTGGGCAAATGAACAACTTCTTACCACAAGATGTGGAGAAAAGGGGGGAATGGGGAGATCTACACAGGAGAGGTAAATCACACACCCTAGCTACACACCTAGGGTTAAATCACACACCCTAGCTACACACCTAGGGTTAAATCACACACCCTAGCTACACACAAAGGGTTAAATCACACACCAAAAACCAAAGTTCAACCAAATCACACACCTAGAGCTAAACTAGAAACCTAGAAAAATTGAATCGGGAAACTAACATTCAACGAAAATGAATTAAGATACATCATAATATTTAGAAATAATATATTTCAATAAAGTAAAGATTAAATTAATGCCAAACAACATTAATCACTTCCTTCTTTAGACAAAACAATTTAGTGAATTGACTAAACAATAAAAGACTGGAGTGAATACCCTGACTAATTATTATACATTAGTAACGTCAATGTTATTTATTAGGAGGACTACAGTCATAAGGCATATGCGAAAGAGCTACAATGTATCCAAGATGAAAATGTATCCAAGATGAAAATGTATCCAAGATGAAAATGTATCCAAGATGAAAATGTATCCAAGATGAAAGTGTATCCAAAATGAAAGTGTATCCAAAATGAAAGTGTATCCAAAATGAAAGTGTATCCAAGATGAAATTGCATCCAAGATGAAATTGCATCCAAGATGAAATTGCATCCAAGATGAAATTGCATCCAAGATGAAAGTGTATCCAAAATGAAAGTGTATCCAAAATGAAAGTGTATCCAAAATGAAAGTGTATCCAAAATGAAAGTGTATCCAAAATGAAAGTGTATCCAAGATGAAATTGTATCCAAGATGAAATTGTATCCAAGATGAAATTGTATCCAAGATGAAATTGTATCCAAGATAAATTTGTATCCAAGATAAATTTGTATCCAAGATAAATTTGTATCCAAGATAAATTTGTATCCAAGATAAAATTGTATCCAAGATAAAATTGTATCCAAGATAAACCGTATCCAAGACACAATATAAACAAAACAAATTAGATCTAAAATTTTATATTGGATATAATGAACCTATCTAATATTGTACCTAGATACAGTCTGCATATAAGATAGCTACATAGTGTCGGAGCAATAATCAAAGTAGTGATGTGTATGTAGATGCTGTGACAATAGAGACTGTAAATCATCACCAGTATGGCTTATGCGGTCATTAAAACCAGCTATAACACATATTAGACAGAAGCTTGTACTGTGTACACCCTCTTTCTATTTGAATGCATTGTCTACATATATAAACTTTCACGGTGAATTCCATTTCAATTATAAAGCAACAAAATTATTCAAAGAGAATTCGAACGCAAGAAAAAAAATGAGAGCCTTTTCCTTAGCACTCAAAGAAATGATGAGTAAAGATATTGATTGTAGCGACGGAAGTACAATGAGAAGCAGCGCTCTATTAGCGTCATGACCCTCAGTTCACCACCCTCTCACCATTAGAGTGGTGATGAATGTACTCTCCAATCACTTCATCACCGCAGTCATTACTCATCACAAAAAGAATCTAATAACAATGGGAGAAACGATGATACCTACAGAGGTGTGAGTTGATAATACCTACAGAGGTGTGAGTTGATGATACCTACAGAGGTGTGAGTTGATGATACCTACAGAGGTGTGAGTTGATGATACCTACAGAGGTGTGAGTTGATGATACCTACAGAGGTGTGAGTTGATGATACCTACAGAGGTGTGAGTTGATGATACCTACAGAGGTGTGAGTTGATGATACCTACAGAGGTGTGAGTTGATGATACCTACAGAGGTGTGAGTTGATGATACCTACAGAGGTGTGAGTTGATGATACCTACAGAGGTGTGAGTTGATGATACCTACAGAGGTGCGAGTTGATAATACCCACAGAGGTGCGAGTTGATAATACCCACAGAGGTGTGAGTTGATAATACCTACAGAGGTGTGAGTTGATAATACCTACAGAGGTGTGAGTTGATAATACCTACAGAGGTGTGAGTTGATAATACCTACAGAGGTGTGAGTTGATAATACCTACAGAGGTGTGAGTTGATAATACCTACAGAGGTGTGAGTTGATAATACCTACAGAGGTGTGAGTTGATAATACCTACAGAGGTGTGAGTTGATAATACCTACAGAGGTGTGAGTTGATAATACCTACAGAGGTGTGAGTTGATAATACCTACAGAGGTGTGAGTTGATAATACCTACAGAGGTGTGAGTTGATAATACCTACAGAGGTGTGAGTTTATAATACCTGTACAGGTGTGGACATACTAAATCACATACCCAATCAAAACTAATAGGAATTACTAATTTTCAACTACCTACCATACAAACTGTCAAGTTAAATACACAAAACTCAAGAAGGGAAGTGGCTACACAGAAAAACACCATAGGGCAAGTTACGAATTATCGGTCAGTACCACATATCTTTCTTATATGACCGAAGATGTGAAACTGACCGATAATCCGTAACTTACCCTAAACTCCTACTGAACTTTAAATCACTTTCAGTGACAGCTAAAGTACAGCACAGTTCATTCCATCGCAGTGAAAGTACATCAGGTAACAGAACGCTTATTCAGCATTTTAACATTTATTTCAAATGTGTGAACTCTAGTAAATAAACATATAAAGAAGATATTCGCATTACGGTATTGTCTAAGAACAGGTTGATGTGAATGAAGTTATACGTGTGAAAATAATGCAATAGATTTAAATATAAAAGCAATCTGTATATTTATTCAATATTCATAGATTAAAATTATATAGGATATGAAATAGTTTTATGAATTGATTCTATAGAAAACTCAGATCTTACTAGGGTTAGTTTCGAGTTTTAGGACGGTTCCACGTTTTCGATCAAGTAAGAAATAAATAAAATAAAGTAGTTATAAAAAATAATAAATTTTATGTACTTAGTAAGAAACGATAATTATAAGATGGTTTATATTTCTTATTATATACCATTCTCAAATGAAAAACATTTATAATGGAAAAAATGCATTTATTTTAATAAACTATAAAAATTAATACCTAGTGGGTTGTTGAATTCAGACAACCTGTTACAATGGTTTAAATGACAATCAATTCAACTCAACACATGTACAAATAACTTTTAAAATTACATAAATAGCAAAAATATCCATTTTTTATTTCTGCTTCCATGAGCATCGTCATGGTGGTAGGTGCTTTTGTCTATGAGCCACTTCCTTTCTCACTGCTTCTTCCAGTCCCTTGTACTTAATTTACTTTTGACGTCAGCGATATGGCCTTTAGTTGCAAAACAAACATTTAACCCCTACTAATTATATATTCATACCAGAACGTTATCACATTGTTAGTTTGTTTACGTGTTGATAATAAAAATTTAAATTTTAACAATTTTTTCTTACTTTACAAACATTTGTATATCATAAATTATTATTAATAGATACTAGATTATTTTTAATGTTTAGTAGAAGAAGACAGTGTCTCCATGTACTAAACATAAAAAATTCTTTGAACAGTTGAGTGCAGTTATAATAATTGGTAGAAAGTTCTAGTGTTGAATCTTACACTATTTAGCCCCTATAAAGTTATCCCTTAACACCTCTCTTCCTCGCATTCTCCTCTTATCTCTTTGTTATCACTACATTAAGAGTAAGAGTGCTGCTCTTAGTCGATATAGCTACCACTCCATTAACAAGGTGCTGCTCTATTGATCTCATTGCCACCAATCGCTACTTAGTAATTAGCAGAACTTCTATCGCAGTTAGGTAGACTCTTTACTCTATTTGAACGTCTATGTTAGGTAGACTCTTTACCGTAATTATCATTCAATTAATTGCTGCAGGTTTTAAATCTCAATCCATTTAACGTAAAAAGAAGTATTTTTTTAATTAATCAGGAGAAATTAACTTCTGTTTCGGTACTAAAGGTTTCATCGGTGATGTCGAAAGGAAATTAAATACAAGGGACTGAAAAAATCAGTCAGAAAGGAAAGTGGCTCCATGAACGAAGTCACCTACCACCGTCAGTGACAATGCTCATGAATGCAGAAAAGCTACTCCTTGAATGCACCAAGGAATGTAACGAAAAGGGACACAAGCACCAGTGGCTGCACTCACAAATGGAAGAGGAAAATGAAGAGGTGAAAGATCTCATATATCCAGAAGATAAATCAGAAAGTCGAAGCGATTCAAACTTAAAGAAAAGGGGGACATCTAACTAGTGTAAAATATTGGTCTTTTTGTTTTAAACAAGTTAGTAATTTAGCTATATAAATAGGAGAAATAAAGACTTCATTCATTTGAAATAAATCGAAAAAAGTACATCATATGCATGGAGGTATCAAGGATAGTTGGGTACCAATACAAATTAAATAACATTTATTACATAGGTATGACCGAAGATGTGAAACTGACCAGTAACTCGTAACTTATCCCAAATGGACAAGAAGCAAATTAGTAGGGTAAATTACGAATTATCGGTCAGTTTCACATCTTCAGTCATATAAGAAAAAACAATATTATAATTAAAATTAAAATAAAATAACAATTATAATATTTTTTTTTCTTATATGACCGAAGATGTGAAACTGACCGATAATTCGTAATTTACCCTACGCCATAGCTTCCAAAGGTCAGTGTTTTTGGACTAGCTTTAAAGGTGAGCCTTCCTAACCAGTGTTCGCCATAGGAAATATGGGCACCGAGGGAGACGTCACTGGGAACCGCTTCCGTCAGGGGGATAAATAAACAATATCCAGAAAGAAAAACACACAGCCAATACCGTATGTCGTACAAAAAGTACACTATTTTTAAAATAGCTTGCTATAAATGGAAATATATTTATGCAGTAGTTCTTTCATACTAGATTTCTGTTTTGAACAAATATTTAAAAAAAAATCCTGGGGACTAAGATGTTCAACAGCATCAATGTCTACCATTCACAACATTTTAAAACATTGCAGGATGTTCTCGTGCATCAAAATTACAGATTGTTTACTAAAGCAAAATAACATTCTGAAAGAGATCCAACATTTCACTTCTTAAATTCGCACGACCGCCACTCAAATTTGACGCTTGCGCCGAAAGATTGTTGTCGAAAAGCTGGACAATGGTGAAATGTTTAACACTTTGAACAATTGGTGGTTGTTTTTGGAAGGAGGAATAATAGCTCAGTTTTACGACCACAAACAGTGATAAAAAAAAAGAATCTTAAACACTCTACTGTGTGTTCAGCGAATAAGAAAAAAGATGGCGAAAACACATTGCGAAATAACAATTAAATCGACAACGTCTGCTTCGGAACCAAAGGCCATATCGCTAACTTCAAAAGGAAATTAAATACAAGGGACTCGAAGAAACGGTGAGAAAGGAAAGTGACTCCAAGAACAAAGTCACTTACCACCGTCAGTAGTGACAATGCTCATGGATGCAGAAAAGCTACTCCGTAAATAGTCTATCAAGGATATAAAAAAATATACCGCAATATCGCAAAGATATAATAAAAGTATCTAAAATTCCACCAAAATCCATGTTTAAAAATGTGAACTTTATCTTGCGAAACAGCAATAAGCAAACAAACCTTGGAGAACACATGACCTCCTAGCTTATGACTATGGTAGCTAAAAACGTCCTTTCTTATGGGAGTTGCCACTTTGTTGATAGAGTTAAATTAGTTTGAGACCACCTAGAGGGTACACACATAGTCAACTTAAGTTACATAATAAAGCGCTGAGAACACCTTAACACTACTAACCAGTCATGTCGAGACTGCTTTTTACTTATCAAACATTATATTATTGGTGGATACTTGATTATTAAATTTTAATACAAGGAGACACTTATTTTAATTGGTATCCATGATATCTGAAGTATCATGGATACCTGGATGGAAAAAATCTGAAGGTATCATGGATACAACCAATAAAAATGATCAGTTAAATAAGTGGCTCCTTATATCAAAATAAATTATCTACCAATAATAATAATAATGATAATTTATGAGATATGAAAATGTTTGAAAAATTGAAATAAAAACAATCAAATTATCACACTTTTCGAAATTAAAACATGGAGAAAACGTATTTATTCATGAATAAATTTGAATACTCGGTAAATACAATGAAGTTACTGTAATAGGATTTAAACAAATAAATATTAAAAGCCTATTAAGGAAATAGTGAATAACAAATATTAGGACAGTTGGCGGGTAAAATGCTCAGAAATAAAATAATGGAAATATTCATATAGAGCTATTATGACCTCTATGTACCACTGCAATAAGGTTCAAAAGTAATATACAATGTCATGGTGTTTATGTAGCCCACCATCGAGCTCTTTTTAGTGAACATTTAATCTCAGAGTTATCCTTCTTTAATCACTAAAGTCCCTTTATTTAATCACTTGGAAACTTCTTTACATAGCAATGGGTGGAGTTGTTTGAAAAACTGGCAAATTAAATTGTCGTAATATCATCGAATGGAGAAAAGATTAAAGGCGAGGGATTAAATGCAAAGGATTAAATAAGACGGTTTAAATTGAAAAAAAATTGATGCAAAACAATTTGATGCAAAAATTAATTGAAATACAAAAAAAATGCTAAAAATTTAATGCAAAAATTAATTAAAATGCAAAAAATTTCAAATGCAAAAGATTTAAAATGAAAAAGAATTAAATACAAAAAGAATATAAAAAGAATAAAATGAGTGATTTAAAGAGATTTAATGGGAAAATTTATGAAAGAGAATAAAAAAAAGAGAAAAAATATTTTTTTAATATAAAATGATAGAAAAATATAAATAATTACTAGTGAAATAATGACAAAAAACTGTCTAACTCTTCCAATTATCTACGGTACTACTACACCACATTCCGAACACGTATCTATGGAGGTGACACCTGAATTAGATGTTTAAATTAGAACATAATTGGGTGATCTAAAACGAGTGAATGGAATACTAATCCTTGGACAGTCAAGTGATAAAGTGAAAGAGATCAATTGAAGGTCAAAATCAGTTAAATTGTATAGTCATCAATATTATTTACATACATTTAAATTATTACAACATAAAACTAACAATCAAAGATTACCTATATTCGATTTTAGGGGAAGTTACGAATTATCGGTCAGTTGCACATTTTCGGTCATATAGGAAAAACTAGGATCTTTTCTGTTTGCTGGGCGCATTTGAAAATGGGGATTTGGAGAAACCTGGCTTCGGATGAAAAAAAATATTATTTTCACCATGCTAATTTTTTTCAAGGAAATTGTTATTATTTATAATTTCATTTTCAAATGCGCCCAGGGAACAGAAAATTGTTATCATCATAATAATATTATTTTATTTTGATATCAGCCCAGGAAACATAAACTTCTCTAAATACATTATTAAATATAACAAAGTTTGTATTTTTCTAACTAAATAATTTAATTGTAAACTCAGTAACTTTGATTGTAGATACCATTATATTTTATCATTTTATTCCCTTTATTTTCAAATGCGCCCAGCAAATAGAAAAGATCCAAATCTATATACCTAATAATTATTATTTTAATTGGTATCCATGATACATGCAGGAATCATGGATACCAACTAAAATTAATATTGTCAATCATATTTTCTTATATGACCGAAGATGTGGAACTGACCGATAATTCGTAACTTACCCTAAATTTCAAACACTTATACATACAACACGTAGTGATAAATCACAGCAGAACAATAGCAGGCCGTCGCCTCACTGCACTGAATTTGATAATTAATTTAAATAATTAAAAAAATAGAATATTTTCTTCCTAGAATTCCATGCTCGATTGCAGCAGAAGTCTAACCGAAAAAAAAGTCACTTCGAAACGCTCAAAAATATTCTCGAGAAAATCACATTTTGGTTCAATTTGAGAAGACAATGTACCATTGTGCCGTGAACAATACTCTGTACCGCCACCTAAAGAACAGTGGTAATATTTAACGTAAGCTGATAATACAGATACTTTTACGACTGATGGTACGTAAACAACATCGTCCCCCAAACTTATTTCACTGATGGTACACATATGGACTAAAGGGATATCTATAATAAGTATTTTAAACAATAGGCCGATAACTTAATTCTAAGATGGTACTTGGGCAACAATATCTGCCCGATGGTACAAGATTCGATGGTAAGACATTCTTTTTGTGCCCATAGGTTTACTATTCAATATGTAGGCCTAGCTATCTAATGTGCCGTTTGTACTCCCAATTTGAAAATAAGCCTGAAACGGAACATTTCGTCTTAGTCTATGGTCCTCAGGTAGATTCATAGGATAGACACATCATATAGAGTGATGTCCCCAGAGGTACCTGGGCAACAATATTTGCCCGATGGTACCAGGGCAACACTATTATCTCACAGATGGTACCTGAGCAACACTATATCTCACAGATGGTACCTGACAACACTAAATCTCAGTGATGGTACCTGACAACACTAAATCTCAGTGATGGTACCTGGGCAACACTACATTTCAATGATGGTACCTGGGCAACATTACATCTCACAGATGGTACCTGGGCAACACTACATCTCACAGATGGTACCTGAGCAACACTACATCTCGTGATGGTACCTGGGCAGCACTATATCTCGTGATGGTACCTGGGCAACAATACACTATTATCTCCAGTACCTCAGCAATGTTAATGCAACTCTTTTTTTCACGGCACATTAGGTGGGAAATGACAGTTTGACACTAGACAAAACAATTCAGCAGGCGAGAACAATGTACAGTCCCTTCAAATAACAATAATGAGTTAATGACAATGAGATAGAACAATAATTAATAACAATTAATAACAACAGAGACGTAAGTTTGAGAGCATACGTCAATTAACGATTTTGAAATATCAATGAGAAATTAAAACAGGATTAATTCTTTTGAAACTGCCAATAATATTAGAAATTACAATATTCACTAAAATAATTAAATGGAATTCTAATTTCTATTGATAAATAATTCTAATACTCATCAATTCTAAGGATTAAAAACAAATGATTATAACAAATGATTACAAATAAACGAGGCAATGATATTTTACGAATTAATTTTTAAAAATGAAAGTTATGCAAGCACTCTTTTATAACAGTTTTGCGTACTAATAACCAAAACGAGAATTTAATTATTTGATAACTAACTTTTTAACAAGCATATATACCATTATAAAATGACAAAGTGGGATAAATATTTCTCTTAACTATCAGACGAAAGAGTCACCGCATGATTACACAAATCACACTTTTCCAGTTTCCTATTATTTTAGAATCTTACAAATTCGTCATCGTATACCCAGACCAATGTTAAAATATCTACAAACCTTACAATTAGTAAAGTTTCTTTCCGAACATGTAAAATTAGTAAAATGTGAATAAAAATACAGTTTCACTTTTCTTTGACGGTACATTAATTCTATATTACAATTCCTATAAATTAATAAAGTGATTTACAACTCCATTCTCTATAAAAAAAAATTATAGGGCTAACTAAACCACTGCCACAGAAAGGTATAAGCAACCCAGTTTGTTACTGGGCATCGCATATATCATCTATACGGGTCAGTTTCCTATAGTATTACTATAGATTAACACCCTTATATAGATATACGAAAGTATATTTGAATTATGTAAACATATGATTGGTAGGTGTATAGCAGAATTATTAAGGTATAAGATATATCGGGGTGTATGGTACACCTACGATATTTACCTGTGCAATTAGAGTACAGCAACACTGTACAGGAAGCCAGAGATAAAGATAGTTAAGTTGTAGAGATAAAATATAGTATATAGTATATACAATACATTCTATACCTTCTGACAAACAATGTTTAAATTTAACGGAAAAATTTGCCATCGAAACTAGCTATATTGTTTTTTTTAATTTAGCTTATTTTTTAACTGAACTAGCACGTCATAACATAACCTACTGCAAATAGAAAAAAAAATATGAATTTTGTATTCACTAATCTAACTAAAGAATTATGGAAAAAAAACATCATTAAAAAAACTTATTGCATACAGATTTTATTCATAGTATTTTATTTACCATTATGATTATCATAGATTACTCTCTAAATAAAAAAAATTATGGAAGACTATAGTTTTAAAAAAATGCATTCAGAGATTTTATTCATAGTATTTTACCATTATGATTATCATAAATTATTCTAACATAGATAGGAATTTCCAAGAAAAAACCTCCAAAGCGATTTTTTCGCCAAAATTATACTCTAGTTAAGTATGCCCCAAATGACGTCACCCGATCTAAGAGGAGTCAGGCCACTGCCCCCCGGGGCTACCAAGCCCTAGTGTGGGTGGAGAGAGAGTCCAGACCTCCAATATAGGGTAACGGAGCGATACAGTCGGTAATGTGGTACAACACCCATAATGCAATATACATCAATAATGTGAAATACAATTTAAATGAAGGATTCAATCATTAGAAAATTTAATATCAGGTCGTTTACAAAAACATGAATATATTATCCTAAAGTATATCTAAATTTATAAGATAACATTGTGCATAAAATAAAATATGAACGAAAGCAAAGAGAAAAAGATATGAGAAGTGTAACAGACATTGTAGTTATAACCTTTATTGTTCATAATAGGAACTTTGAACATTTTTGTACACTTAAAGTTTGGTGCCGCATAACACATAATTTTGTAGTGCCACATCAGATAAATTATGTTGTGCCACATACCACATAATATTGTTGCTACATTATGCTGTGCAACATACCACGTACATTATGCTGTGCAACATACCACGTAATAATGTGGTGTCATGTTGTGCCACATACAACATAATATTGTTGATAAATTATGTTGTGCCACATACCACGTAATAATGTGGTGTCATGTTGTGCCGCATACCACATAATAATGTTGCTACATTATGCTGTGCAGCATACCACATATTTCATGGCGTCATTGCGCCACATACTTGAAATAGCAGCAGTTCATAGACCAAAGTATACAGCAAAGATCTAATTAACCAAAAACACATTAGCAATACTCTTATAACTTATCCCTTATTTTGAAGGCTTTAAAATACCCTCAAGATGATTATACTCTAAAAAGTTATTATTTTATTAAATTCATCAAACTAGACATTTATATATTTTAATATTTAATTAAAAAAGATAATATATTTCCATTGAAAACAAGAAAAAGTCAATCTATACAGAAATGAAAATCAATTCTATATAATATAACTAGGAATATAATAGAAACAATATCTTTAAAATGATGAAGCACAGAGAGTATAGAGCTAGAGTTACAGGATAGGGGGGGGGGGGGAGGGGTTGATAACCCCCCACTGATGAGAATACTCCCCTGAACCCCCCTCGTAACCTTGGGGGGAGGGGGGTTTAGAGGGGATATAAAATAAGGACGAGGGAAAAGAAAATTGGAAGAAAAAGGATGTAAAGAGGCAGCAATAGGTTTTATCGATCACGAATATTAGAATAGAGTTACACACACTCACACACCTACACACCTACACACACACACTATTGCATGCCTTTCGATAATTTGATTGTATCCTCCAGTGTGAATAAATAATGCATGTAATAAACTAAACACCAAAGAAATATTTCAGCATTGCACACCTAAAGAGCCGTACACACGTAGAGTTTTTTAAGTCTTTCCACCAGACTTTTTGCTAAGCTATTCCTACTTTTACCACAAGAATATAAGAAAAACTATATAAATATTTATTTATGTTGGTATCCATGATACCTGCAGGTATCATGGATACCAACCTAAATAAATACTAATTATATAGTTTTTTCTTATATTCTCGTGGAAAAAGTAGGCGGAGCTTAGCAAAAAGTCTGGTGGAAAGACTTAAAAAACCCTACGTGTGTACGGCTCTTCAAACTTGACACTGAAATAAATGGACTTTATAGGAAACAATGTCGTTAATTTTAATGTTAAACAAAAGTTAATTTGATGTCACAATTGGTGAAGAGGTTTTGACAGTTGCCACCCCACCAAGCAACTCATGGTTAATAAAGCTAGGTGAGAATACATAGTGCTAGGGATAACACTCAGTTACTATGTGATACACTATGTAAACAGGTGAGACATAGCAATGAACGTCATAGGACTTATTAGTATGCAGAGAACAGAGAGACAATGTCTCCATAGATTGAATAGTGACGAGATAGGCACGAGACACAGTGCACCAAACAGTCACACAGTGCACCAAACAGTCACCGACACAGAGCACCAAACAGTCACCGACACAGTGCACCAAACAGTCACCGACACAGTGCACCAAACAGTCACACAGTGCACCAAACAGTCACACAGTGCACCAAACAGTCACACAGTGCACCAAACAGTCACACAGTGCACCAAACAGTCACACAGTGCACCAAACAGTCACACAGTGCACCAAACAGTCACACAGTGCACCAAACAGTCACACAGTGCACCAAACAGTCACACAGTGCACTAAACAGTCACACAGTGCACCAAACAGTCACACAGTGCACCAAACAGTCACACAGTGCACCAAACAGTCACACAGTGCACTAAACAGTCACACAGTGCACCAAACAGTCACACAGTGCAAACACACAATATTTATCACCAGTTCATATTCACTTGCAAATCATAAACACGAACCAAATGAACCAAACGCATCCAAATAGAGCTAATTAATTTAATACTAATAAATAATGAATCTCATTAAAAGATAGAAATACTATGCGGAAGAAATTAGTAACTATCTGAGACAGGATGCCATAGAAAGATAATTGGAAATGTCTTCTAAATTACCCGGTAAAATAAGACCTAATCAATGTAAATAACTATATTATATTAAATTAATAAATCAATGCTAAATTAAGACATCTACCTATCTAATCAACGTAAATAACTATTGTATATAATTTATATTATTTCTAACGTATCCAATGGAATGTTAAAAACTTTAAATATTTACTAAGAATACGCGGCTACACTAATGATAGCTAGAAAAAAAATGAGAATAAAGAATTATATGGCAATTGGTATCGGGGAATGGGTATCTGGTAATTGGGTATCGAGCAACTTGCTGTATCCTGCAACCTGCTGCATCCAGCAACCTGCTGCACCCAGCAACCTGCTGCATCCAGCAACCTGCTGCATCCAGCAACTTGCTGTATCCAGCAATAATTTTCAATCTGAAACTGTATCAGCAGTGATAATCATAATTTGTTGCTATCTATAATTGTTTTTCTCCCATAAAACGGTACCAATGGTAATAATTTTTAAGTAATTGCTAATAAAAAAAACATCTCAAAGCAATAAAAGTAACTGGTCTCTGCTCTTTATACAGTATTTAACAGTTTAAAGTTACTAATAAACAATGCGACTAACGTGGCGTAAATATTTAAAATTTAGTTACTAGATAAGGATATTCGTATCTGCCTAATGTACAGTGTTAACATATCTATTTATTAGTATAATTTAAGTAAGAATATATGATATCCTTTTCTTATAAATTAAATTTTGATAATGACGTTCATAATTTTTAAAAATCGAGGGGCAATTTTTTTCAAAAACGTAAAAAAATAATTCAATACAACGTAACTTGCATCAATTTAATAATCAGTTTCTAATCACAAAAGTCTTACCCTAAGTTCATCAACTGTCATTTCTTTCAATATTGATATCGAAAAAAACCTAGACATAGCGTTTAAAATGAGCGTCAAAGTAGCGAGTCATGAGCTAGTTAGCGAGTAACACAGTAAATGAAGCGGACAGATAGAAATCAAGTCTAATTGCTTCATGAAACTGCCACTAGAGTTAATTAATAGTCTGCTAGACAATCAACTAACAACAAGGCACACATTCGCTGTTTTTCTTTCACTAACGACTTGCTGTAAGTCTAAAGAAGCACTTAGGGTGAATACTATATTGCCGATATGACTACCTACAAAAGTAAGAAACAAAAAGATGTGATGGATTTTTCAGTGTACCGTGTAGTGGCTAGGAAGGATCTTTTCAGTGTACCGTGTAGTGGCTAGGAAGGATCTTTTTAGTGTACCGTGTAGTGGCTAGGAAGGATCTTTTCAGTGTACCGTGTAGTGGCTAGGAAGGATCTTTTCAGTGTACCGTGTAGTGGCTAGGAAGGATCTTTTCAGTGTACCGTGTAGTGGCTAGGAAGGATCTTTTCAGTGTACCGTGTAGTGGCTAGGAAGGATCTTTTCAGTGTACCGTGTAGTGGCTAGGAAGGATCTTTTCAGTGTACCGTGTAGTGGCTAGGAAGGATCTTTTCAGTGTACCGTGTAGTGGCTAGGAAGGATCTTTTTAGTGTACCGTGTAGTGGCTAGGAAGGATCTTTCCAGTGTACCGTGTAGTGGCTAGGAAGGATCTTTTCAGTGTACCGTGTAGTTGCTAGGAAGGATCTTTCCAGTCTACCGTGTAGTGGCTAGGAAGGATCTTTTCAGTGTACCGTGTAGTGGCTAGGAAGGATCTTTTCAGTGTACCGTGTAGTGGCTAGGAAGGATCTTTTTAGTGTACCGTGTAGTGGCTAGGAAGGATCTTTTCAGTGTACCGTGTAGTGGCTAGGAAGGATCTTTTCAGTGTACCGTGTAGTGGCTAGGAAGGATCTTTCCAGTCTACCGTGTAGTGGCTAGGAAGGATCTTTTCAGTGTACCGTGTAGTGGCTAGGAAGGATCTTTTCAGTGTACCGTGTAGTGGCTAGGAAGGATCTTTTTAGTGTACCGTGTAGTGGCTAGGAAGGATCTTTTCAGTGTACCGTGTAGTGGCTAGGAAGGATCTTTCCAGTCTACCGTGTAGTGGCTAGGAAGGATCTTTTCAGTGTACCGTGTAGTGGCTAGGAAGGATCTTTTCAGTGTACCGTGTAGTGGCTAGGAAGGATCTTTTTAGTGTACCGTGTAGTGGCTAGGAAGGATCTTTCCAGTGTACCGTGTAGTGGCTAGGAAGGATCTTTTCAGTGTACCGTGTAGTGGCTAGGAAGGATCTTTTCAGTGTACCGTGTAGTGGCTAGGAAGGATCTTTTTAGTGTACCGTGTAGTGGCTAGGAAGGATCTTTTCAGTGTACCGTGTAGTGGCTAGGAAGGATCTTTTCAGTGTACCGTGTAGTGGCTAGGAAGGATCTTTTCAGTGTACCGTGTAGTGGCTAGGAAGGATCTTTTCAGTGTACCGTGTAGTGGCTAGGAAGGATCTTTAACATTGGTAACTTGGTACCGTCTAAGATGTTACATCGACTGAATCACTGTTGGATGACGCAAAATTAAGTTAATCTCAACTAACAGTCAATACTATTGGGATGGACACTAACGCTGTACATATCGCTAATTTGCAACAACACTTTCATAACTCCACAAAGTAGTTTTTCAAGAGGCATTCAAGTACATGTAACTTTCGTGCAATTAATGTCATATCGTTAGGACATTTAGCCCCTCTAGCGGTAAATTTTAAAGTTATGAAAGTTTTACCAAAATAATCAGAATTTTAAGAATTACATGACTAAATGGATGACTTGAGAATATGTGTTCGTGTTTATAACGTTGTTCTTGCAAACGATCGATATACCAACTTGTAGCTTAATTTAACAAGTAAATAGCAAATGACACCGTTATTGACAATCTCTGCGAACACAGCAATAGAATCAATAGCTTCCTCATACATCTCGTATATCAAATACATAGCAATTACATGTTAATGCTGGTAGTTGAATGGCTTACTATGTGCGCAGTAGCTACTACGTACCTACCTAAATATAAACAGTTAGGGATAATACACCGTATGCAGACATGTGTATTGTACTATAGAGGTAATTAATTAGGAAAGGTATGAAGTGTTCGTGTACTATAGCTTGTTTTGAAGCTATAGTATACTACACAGTATAAACCTTGTATACTACACAGCCTCTTTGCAAGCTGTGTGTTAATACATACTACACAGCCACTTTAAAGGCTGTGTAATAATACATATACTATAACATACATAGGAATAAGATGAATCAACTAAGAACAATACAAGGTAAAATTTTAACCAAAATTCATTAGCTAGCTACCATAAAGATTTTTGTGATAATTTATTTTGCAATCAAGCAACTCAATCTACAAATTACAACTTCCAAACATTTACTAATTCTAATTTAACTTCCAGGCTGCATTAATTCTATTATCTTTAGTTAGAAAGTAATGGAGGCATCAGAAAGAAGTAAATGACTAAAGAGGCCTTAGGCTCAGCACCCACTGTAAGGTCGCTTCTTCAACTATTACTAATTGATGGATAAAATACCTCCACCACTTCAGCGACAAAACAAACGTCTCATTAGGAAGAAAAAAGGGACTTCAAGATTGAAGACAATAGGAAAAAAGTTTTAATGAGGTAGCTACTTTTAACCTAGACACTTTAAAAATGATAGCGAACAAACAATCATTCAATTATCTAAATTTAAAAAATAGTTTTAAATACTGTAGTTGTTATCCTCATCTAAGAAAGAAAACAATCAAAACATATTGAAATAGCTACCAGTAGTGTCAATTAGTCACCAACTACATACATACATGTTAATTGATCATTATTGTTGTAGCTTATCTATTTATCAAACAAATAACATTATTACCACACTCTATTTTCAACACAGAACTGATAAAATTGCTCACAAATATGCAGGTTAAATGGAAATTTTCTCCCTACCTTGTACTAAGTATAAATTTAAATTAATTAATCATAAGTAAATGTTGGTAATAAGAATGGTGAAACAGAACCAAACTGAAGGAGAAATTAACTAATTTTATCATTTATTCATTTCAATATCTTAAAAATAAATAAAAATTTTAACTTTCAGCATTCAGATTGAAATAGTTTTTTAATTAAGAATAGATCTAAAAAAATGAAAAGCAATACATCTATAAGAAGTCTAAAAATGATAACTAAACAAGTTGAATAAGAGTTATAGCATTATTCATTAAACTAGATTTTTTAATAAACTTCAATTCTCCCAAAGTAAACTCACTAGTTTCTAATTGAAGTATGAGTGATTGGTTCAGCTATGCTTCGAACTAATATCAAGTGGTAGCAATAACTCATTCTTTAATGATGTATCAAGCAAGTTTTTATCAAACTAAACAAAAAAAGTAGGGACATTCAACTATTGCTTTTGATATCACAGTGAGAGAAGAATTAGCTATGTGGTCTATCACCAACGTAAATTTAACTAACCGTTTCCTTTCAGGCTTCTATCAACAATCAACCAATTGTAAACTGAACAATTATGTAATTTAACATTTAACTACATGGTAATTTGACAGAGAGTCGGTCAATTCATATAAAATGGGGTCAATTCTTAAATAAAATTGTCATAGTCTGATACATGCATAAACATTCTACCAGCTTATTTGCATTTTAGAATCCAGAAATTGCAAGAAGTTTAGAAAATAAAAATTAGCTATAGCCCATAAAAATATGAACTTATAAATCATTAATAGTATGAAATTGACTATCAAAATATATTATTTGTATAGCATTATTTTTATAGCTTGATGATTTTTATTTCTATTTGAATAAAATCTTCCAATTAATATTTCAGATCGTCTATCTAACCTAAACTTGATTAGATAGCAAAATAATTTCTTTCAGAGGAATAATTGATTATTTAGATAGCTATTTTGGAGAGAAATTAGATCTTCAGTCTTAAGATAGCAGATCAGAAAATTGTGAAATAAGAAATCTGAGGACTGGAATCAAAAGATTCTATCATTCTAGATGCTCACTCTGTAAAAGTAGGTCTTTTCTGATAAATTGAATACTATGGGGTTTGGCAGGCTTTAAAATATAGTAATAAATTAATGGGAACTTTTAAATCAGTACCATTTAGCATATAAAGTTCATATATTAGACTGAGGAAATTTTCAAAGTGCGACTAGACCTATCATATAATCAAAGATTAAATACTTTTATCGAGCCTACAAGTTTACAACCTACAAACTGATAATTTGTAGTTAACTATTCAATAAGAGGTGTGACATTTTTATCTAGGCTCTAAAAAATTTTAAGAGTAAAGACTAGAAAATAGGCACGTCCTACCTAGAGTCTAGCTAAGCAATTTTTACAAATTAGGGTGAGTTACGAATCATTGGACAATTTTACATTTTAAAGAAATAAGAAAAAATCTACAATAATTAAAATTGACTAGGTACCTAATAATTATTATATCATTTTCTCTCTTATATCACTGAAGATTTGAAACAGACCAATAATTCATAACTTACCCAACCTACTTTGGCCCAGTTTGTATTTGGTGCACTGAACTCCTCTTGACTTTTTCAAAAATCAGAGAAATAGCTGCCAACATTTTACATCAATTTGTCTAGACCTCCAACATTTTTCCAGTTTCCCCTCCAAAAATTAATGGTAATATAGGAATTAATAGCTAAATATCTTCTGACATTGCAGGAATTTTTTATTAGCAAAATTGAATATCTCCTGACATATCATTGGAATTTACCACCAAATACTGAAATACAATCTGGTACTACTTTGCTACTAACAGTAGCAGTAGCCATGAATATAATAAAGCGAAGTGAGCCACCTACCTAGGCTACTATCGGATCTTGCATATCCTGTGCCGATACATAACGATTAGTGGAGAAAGAACTTCAGAGCGGCTGACAATAGTGAACAGATCGAAACCCACCTCTCTCCTCTCCAGAAACTACTATCTAGGTACCTAGCTAATAAGTAGATAGAAAACTAGTTATTTCAACCAATCTAGATGATTAAGAAAATGAAGGATACACATTAAGCCAGAAGCAGACGACATTGATCAGCTGGTACGATATATACACACATACACATGTACATTATATACTATCTACCCCAACCAGACAATTTGATACTTACCGTTCTCAGCAGGATCGCCTTTCTTAGCTGTAGCGGCATTTCCCATGGTCTATAGTTTAGGAAGACACGATCCTGTACTCCCAGATAGATCCAGGGCTGTAAGGTACATAAATACCCGACTGCTAATAAAACCAATAGGATAGAAACACCAGGACGGTTCCAGCAGCAAAGACACACTTGCACTTCACTCACTAACGACAGGAAGCTTACTGCCAAAAGTGGCGGACTCTGGTCGCGGTCACGTCAAGCTCAACAGCCCGGACACATTTTTGCACAGTAGTAAACAAGTCATTCATTGAATAATGATAGAACTTTTACTATTCGCAGCGCAGAGAGAATGGTTTAATTGAATTTTCATGATGCGTACATGAGCAATGGGTCAATCATGATTTGTATCTTAACGAGTTATGGCCAATAATGATCTGTTCAAAGAAGGATTACGGGTAGAATTCAGAATGATTATTTGTGTAAATTATTTATTTCGAAAAAGGATGTTTATTATCTACATTTCAAAAAGATGATTAATGTACACTGAGCACTTGCTTTATGGTCACTAATTAGATAAAAAGAATATTCAATAGACTATTTTTATTTAATGAAAACACTCACTGATAGCTATAGACAAAAATATTGCCATAAATTCTTTCTTTTTGGCAGCATTCCTAACAACAAACTCCTAACAATAGAATGACCCTTAGATGTGTCATATGCTGTCCTAAATAGACCTGAAAAGGATAGCTATAATGATATAAATATTATCCTTTACAAAACACGTGACAATATTTGGCTTCTTCCTTCATACTTCACAATCGTACTTATAATTCCATACATATCTATTACTATATTTAAATGAATTGAAAGGAAAAATGAAATGTAATTATTAAATTAAAAATCATGTTTCTCCAATATAGGCAGCTACCATTCACATACAATATTTTTCTTTTTATCGTGACGTAACAAGCGACTCTGGTTATCATTTTTCTTTCTCGAAGCACACACACTCATTATTTTTGTAGATGCCGCGCAAGATGCAATTGTCGGCAACTTATAATGAGGCTCATACAGAATACCTGAGATTTAATGAAAGATATGCGGAATATATTCGTCTGTTTTTCAATGGATATGTCGGAATATATTTGTCTGTCTTTAGATTATCATAATATAAAAAAATTGATTTAAATTTAAACCTTTTATAACAATCTTCAACAAATTTAAAGTTACCCAGGTAATTTCATTACTTAAGTCTATAATCGATTATCAATTTAACTACTTTCATAAGACCATATCAAATAAGGTTCAAATACATACAACTGCTTCATAATATTGTTCAACATATATGGCTTTGATTGCAATGTAGCCATATAACTTATGTGAACGTCTTGACATAAATTAGATGGGCGTTCTACCACTTTGATGAATAAAAGTGACTCATATATATGAGTGCTCATATATATGACTCATATATATGAGTGCATAGGCTGAGTAACAAAATGAAATACATGGAGATAATCATGTTTGAATGAATGAAGCCTTATCTAGTTATATTGTCTTGTACCTTAAATAAATAATATGTGCATTGTTTATAATTATGTACAAGTGTATTTTTTAAACACATATCAAATTATTTGAAAAATCTATATACAATTCCATTGCTATATATTTATATTTTTACACGTAATTTATATTTTTTATATAAATGGAAATTGAATTACATTAACTCTATATTTGAATTCAAAATTCACAGTTTATTTTTTTAGGAAAATAGTAAATTTTAAACCAAATTGTAATTCATATATATATATATTTATCAAATAATAAGACAGTTTAGATTCCTCTTGTTTTTTTAAAATATCATCTTTCATAAAAATAGTTGAATAAATTTTATTGGCAAACAAGTTTCCTTATACACCATAATTGGATAATTAACTCTTATCTATAATACCTCTCGAATAGACCCAGCACGTTTATACATAAATTTATTTTAAATCACGTGCAAAAATACGTTACAGTCAAAAAAGAAGAAATTACAATTGCACGGGGTACACTGTATTGTGTATTATTTTGAAAATAACATAAATTATAAGATACAGTATGTTTACACACAAAAATCCATGTTATTAAGTAAAGAATAATGCCGATCCAGCCAAGTAAAATTAAAAGAAATCGTGATGAGAATCTTGAAAAATCTCTGTGGTTTTTTTTTGAGGGAAATTACCCACCATAAAATGGGAAATCTTGAGGCTAATCATCTATGAAAATACCTCCTTACATTGTGATAAAACTATTGAAACTTTCAGTGATTTTGACGAGTAAAATTTTAAAGAGAGATTATTAAAATCTTTACTTATTAAAAATTACTTATTATACTGCAACATGACGACCTACAAAGTAAATCTAATATAAATTTTAGTTAAACACTGATTATTATTATGACTTTTTATTTAAAAATACAGTAATTACAGGTTTCTAATATTTTTGTGTATTTAGATAAGAATTAAATAACAAAGAGTTTAAATTTTATAAAAAATGACAACAAATAATTAAATTAAATAATAAATTAAATATTTATAAAGAGTTTATTTTCCATAAAACATAAAAAGAACCATATTGCATTTTATTTTACTATCTATAGTTTATTTACTATATAATTTACGTGTATATATTACGTAATAGAAAGTTTTGGTGGGAACATAGAAGATTAAAGAGGACTTTATCTTCTATGGCCCCACCATATTTTTTTTTCTGGGTACTGTATCCAATTACCGACTATAAAGAACCTACAAAGAGAGCATTGATCACAGGGTTAAAATTAGAAGACTTTATCGTTCATTTAATTTCTAAATACACTAATTAAACATTAATTTATACAATCTCTTTAATCAAGTAATTGGAAACCGTGAGGAAAGTTTATAATTATTAACTGTTACATAACAACCTTTTTAAATATAGCTACTGTTTTTTTTTTGTTTTTTTTTTAATATAAGAAAGTTATTATTAGGGTAAGTTACGAATTATTGGACAGATTCACATCTTCAGTCATATAAGAAAAAACTATATAATAAGTATTATTTTATTTTTATTATTATATCCTTTTTTATATGACCTAAGATGTGAAACTGATCGATAATTCGTAACTTTCCCTGAATAGAGATCATAGTTCCATGGATTTTATTCATGGCAACAATCTTATTCATCATTCATATTACTCATGGATGAACAAATCTACTGCAGACAATCAAATCTGACCTCTATGCAGTCAGTTACAATTCTCTTTTTTATTCAGGTGACTGTATATCCTACTCAACAATGAAATTATTATTTAAGATTTTTTGTACAATAGGATAATGGCCATACAATAGCTTTGACCCAGGATACAAGAAGGAAAATACAATAGTAAAGGGTTAAGTGCATATAGTGGACATTAAAGTTGTAGAAGGATAGTCTTTGTTGACGGTATAACGTTCGTTAGGTAAGTTTCTTGATAATCAATTGCGGCCACTCAGTTGCCGTGGCAGCGTCCTTTTCCGTCGTCTGCTAACCGGTTTTAACTAAAAACTAATTTTTATTAACCTACCGGTACACGTACGATCATAATTACCGGTATTTAGTTGATATAAAGATAAACAAGTATTAAAATTCATCTAAATAGTGTGTTTGCATAAGATTTAAATGGATTTGGTCGATAATATGTAGGTATAAAGACAGCTTCGATCTAGCGTATCATAGAAAATTTGGCTTGTGGAAGAAAACTTTTATTATGAAGCCTAACTAATGAAAAAGAAGCCGTGTAGAAAACTTTTTTATTTTCTAATTAATTTTACAATATATATATAAAAGAAATACTAATCATCTGCGAAATATTACCGAATATTGTACCTATATATTAATTAATATCAATATTTCACCAATCAAATTTTTTAAAACTTTAAATATTCAATTTTATATCTTAAATTTAATAATAATAATATACTATATTAATAGCCTATAGTTATTTATATAGATAGTTTTTTCAGCGTATAGTACTTAATAACCTCTGTAAATAACGTTAGAAGAAGCCCCTTTAAAATCTCTGATAGTACCTCTTTAATATTCTATTTTTAGTGGTCCGTTTTCGATATGTTATATATATGCCATTTTGACTTAAATCTACGTTCTGGTTAAAAATAGTATCCATGTAAACTATATTAGTATGAATTAAATAGTAATGAACATATTTTATAATGATAAGATTTTGTTGATTAAAATACCTATTTATCAAAATTTTATAATTTTAATAATTCGTATTAATTATCTAAAAAATCCGTTATTTGATTTAGTTTTGTATAAAAAATTGATCAAAATCATACAAAAATTTTAATTGTTTCATAAAAAAATCATTATTTAATTTTGTTTTGCTTAAATATTTATCTAAATTTCCACCAATTTAAATAATTACCTAAAAATTACATGTAAATACCAAAAATGCTTTCAATAGACGATTATCTATGCAGTTAACATTTAATGCATTTAACGTCTAACTCAAGTATGTTAATTTTAATTACATCACGTTAGATTTGGAGACGAACAGTTGCCAATTAGCGTATTTCTCCGTCATTTTCTTGGCAAGCTGAATGGTTATCTAGGTACATTAATAGGCTACTAGGTATTAACTAGGAAAACAGTACTATTGTTTATTGCATTAGTTATATATTAGAAAAACATTAATAGGCTACTAGGTATTAACTAGGAAAACAGTACTACTGTTTATTGTATTAGTTATATATTAGAAATACATTAATAGGCTACTAGGTATTAACTAGGAAAACAGTACTACTGTTTATTGTATTAGTTATATATTAGAAATACATTAATAGGCTACTAGGTATTAACTAGGAAAACAGTACTACTGTTTATTGCATTAGTTATATACAAGAAAAACAGTAATAGGCTATGAGGTATTATGCAGGAATAGATATAACTATATATAAGTTATATAGTTATATATAACATATTGTATTGATTATATATAACGAAATAAAATTTCATTTAACTGTTAATTATTACCAATGATTATAAAGAAAGTGATAATGAAAACTTATAGAATAATAGAAAAATTGATAGTATCAAAAAATTACAATTTATGTTGTCAAATTATTAAAATTCGCGAAAAATTTATTAATTTTTTTTAAATGTAATTCATTACCTATGCCTAAATTCTAAGGAAAAAAGATACTGGGAATAGTAAAACAATTTTACAGTAGACAATCAATTAATCTTACAATATACAATCAAATAATTTTACAATAAACAATAAATAATTTTACAATAAATAATTTTACAATAAACAATAAATAATTTTACAATAACTCGTTTTCATTCTCTTTAATTAAGATACATAAAATGTATTCCACGTGTATAATAATAGCAAGGGTATAAAGTTTGTGAAATATGGTCAGTAAATGATATAAACTCTTCAGGGGGTACAACAGTATAAAGAAAATAGTGCTTGCTGTACAATTTAAAATATCATAAACTTATGATTCTATTTGTTTGATTAAAGAAAACACTATCCTCTATAATAACGATATAAACAAATTATAATGAAATCCTCTATAGTGAATGTAGAGTCCTGAGTAAAGAAATAGCCTCTATAGTGAAAAAAAATTCTTTAGTCTACCATGAATGGCCATTTTTGGGCAGGAACTTAAAAAATTTATTTAGGTACTAAAAATACATTTCAAGTAATTAATATCGATGTTCCATTCATTCCTCTAGCACAGTGGTTCTTAACCTGTGTTCGATCGAACCCCATTGGTTCGGTGAGTCAGTTACAGGGGTTCGGCAGTTTGGTTCATTATGTTTTTTATTAAAATGCGAAATTCATGTTTAGCTCGTTTTGATCATCGAGCTTAGTGATTTAGTGTACAAATGATGCATGGCACACTCCCTTACTAATACAGTATATGCAATAATTATGTACTTATGGTTTTATTTTGATGGAGAAAAACACATTTTATTTTTCCAACTACAAGGGTTCGGTGAATGCATATATGGAGCTTGTGGGGTTCGGTACCTAAAAAAGGTTAAGAACCACTGCTCTAGCTACTAAAAATAGCTTACAAGTTATTGATATAAGTGTCAAAGCTTTATTCATAATTATTAGTCAGCTATCCATAGATTCAAAATAGCTTACAAGTTATTAATATCGGTGTCAAAAAAGCTTTATTCATAATTATTAGTCAGCTGTCTGTATCTTCAATTCATTCCTCTAGGTACTAAAAATATCTTACAGGCTATTAATATCAGTGTCAAAAAAGTCACTTGAAGACACTCCCCAACAGCGCCTCATAATTAGCTGTGTGGGGCTCTGTCTAATTGCCATCAAGATTAATAGAGCGGAGTAAAAACAAATCAAAACACCGATACGTCAAGATGAATAACAAACCATTCAAAGAAATATGAATGCCTTTCTTGTGGGTGTACAAGCATTTGAATACCTCACTGGCAGTTAAGAAGGATTGAGTCGTTTTTATAATACAATAAGGCTTTTTGTTAATTGATTGTTATGGAAACAGTGTCGTAAGATATAGGTAAGTTATGGTGGGGTCATAGAAGATAATGAACCCTGGCAAGAATTTGTTCATAGGATATTATATATTATAGTAGAGGTTTAACGTCTGTTTTGGAACCAAAGGCCATATCGCTGACGTCAAAAGGAAATTAAATACAAGGGACTGGAAAAAGCAGTCAGAAAGGAAAGTGGCTCCAGGAATGAAGTCATCTACTATCTTCAGTGACAAGCTCATGGTAGCAGAAAAGCTACTCCGTGTGAAAAGCTACTTACCAAGGAATGTGATGAAAAGAGACACAAACACCGGTGATTGCAATATTCCTGGGATATTTAGGAAAATATCAGCCAAGAAGGGTTTGTTCCTGGGATATTCCCTCAATTTCCCAGGAATAATCCCTTCCTGCCTGGGAAGAGACCCACCATAGATTTATTGCAACCATATAAACTTCTAAATGAAAGAAATTATACAGAAATTACCGAATATACAAAATAAAAACCTTACTAAACGCTAATAAAGAATCCCGTAATTTAGAAAAGATACGTAAATAAATATTTCACACTTGTATTCACATATTAAAATTAAAAATCTGAACTATTAGCGGTATATATTATATCAACTTTACAAATAGAAAGAATATCAGTATCGAGATTTTCCACTGATACCGCCTACTACCTAGTATAAAAATGTCATTATAGCTATTATTATATCCTTTATGTGAAATTGAGGAGCCCAAACCCACGCTCCGAAGCTTTTAAAAAGGAGGCTTATATACTTTCTATATATTCTTCCAAATACTTTTTTCATGAGTGAAGAAGAAACTTCCTCAGGGAACTTCTTCAAAATTAATCAGAAGTTGAATTAAGCTTAACATTGAATTGTAAGGAATAATATTTGGATCTTGTTACTATTCAGAGAGAAAGTTATGGTGGGCCATAGGAGATTGAGAGAGAGTTATGGTGGGCCATAGGAGATTGAGAGAGAGTTATGGTGGGCCATAGGAGATTGAGAGAAAGTTATGGTGGGCCATAGGAGATTGAGAGAGAGTTATGGAGGGCCATAGGAGATTAAGAGAAAGTTATGGTGGGGTCATAGGAGATTGAGAGAGAGTTATGGTGGGGTCATAGGAGATTGAGAGAGAGTTATGGTGGGCCATAGGAGATTGAGAGAGAGTTATGGTGGGGTCATAGGAGATTGAGAGAGAGAGTTATGGTGGGGCCACAGGAGATTGAGTGAGAGTTATGGTGGGGTCATAGGAGATTGAGAGAGAGTTATGGTGGGCCGTAGGAGATTACGAGAGAAAGTTATGGTGGGGCTATAGGAGATTGAGAGAGAGTTATGGTGGGCCATAGGAGATTGAGAGAGAGTTATGGTGGGCCATAGGAGATTGAGAGAGAAAGTTATGGTGGGGCCATGGGAGATTACGAGAGAAAGTTATGGTGGGGCCATGGGAGATTACGAGAGAAAGTTATGGTGGGGCCATGGGAGATTACGAGAGAAAGTTATGGTGGGGCCGTAGGAGATTACGAGAGAAAGTTATGGTGGGGCCATAGAAGATTAAAAGGGGGTTATGGTGGGGCCACAGAAGATTAGGATAGAAAGTTATGGTGGGGTCATAGGAGATTATCAGGGGATCCAATATTAATATTATATAACCCACCATAACTTTACATATATATTTATTTAATCATGTATTTTTTCTAAATAAAAAACAATATTTTTATGAATGAAAAATAAGTTAAATTAAAAACATGTTTAAAGATTAATCGAATAGCTCGATGGCATGAAAAGCTTTTTTGAGAAATAAATTAATTAATCATGATAATCAATCATGATAAATTAATTAATTTACATATTTAGTTAATTAGCTAAACCTTATAAAAAAATTAATTAATAATTATTATAATTTAAAGTTGGGTAAAATTACTTCTAAGTTCATTATGCATCCAAACTGCATAGATAAATATATATGAAACAAATGTATAGATTTATTTACATGGTTAATAATTCTCTGCAAGTAATTGTACTACATGTAAACAAGCTGGTAAAAATAATAATAAATTATTATTAACTTATTATTTTTTTGAAGGTTAAAGTGAAATGGCGCCTAAAAATATACTTGTATAAATTAATTTCTTAAATACCACATCTGTTTTAATCGGTAATATCTGATATTTTTAAATTATTAAATGTTTTATAAAAAAAACATAAAAACATTTTCTACTATAAATAATATTTTGTACTATAAAAAACATTTTGTACTATAAAAAATATTTTGTACTATAAAAAATATTTTGTACTATAAAAAATATTTTGTACTATAAAAAATATTTTGTACTATAAAAAATATTTTGTACTATAAAAAGTATTTTGTACTATAAAAAGTATTTTGTACTATAAAAAATATTTTCACTGCTAGTACACAAGAAGTACCTTTCAACTGATAGTACACAAGAAAGACAGATCTATTATTAATTCCAGTAGAACATGCAGAAATTAATTTTCAACAAACGTACTTACAAGTCATTTAAATTCATTCCCAATGGACTAATCTTCCTGACAGACTAATGAGGGAGTAATTCAACACATCTGACTTTTCTGCATCCATTAGCACATTAGATTGTATCTAACTGTGTATAGACTCAAAACACATTGCCATCTGCTAAGATAGAACCTGTTCGTGTTACAGAACTGCAAGTGTGAACTATTGGCTTGATGTGTTCCTAGAATGTTAGTACAACGTACACTGAGAAAAATACGAGTCAAATTGACTCAAAATTTGAGTTTTTAGTTTGACCCAAAACCGACTCAAAAATGTGAGTCAATTTGACTCATCCTAACATTTTACAAAAAAACAAGAGTCATATTGACTCCTAATTCATAGTCAGATTGACTCAGGTAGAGTCAATCAAGAAAACGACTAATATTAGAGATTTGCCGCCTTGACTCAAGCGAAGAGTCAGGTTGACTCGGATTTTTTTCTCAAGTGTTCCTAAAATGTTAATACAACGTACCAGGCAATAATTGCCTATTTGTTCCTGGGATAAAGATCCTTGGAAGTTATAGGATCTTTAGAAGGAAATAAACTTTTTTTCAATATATATATCCATATCCTTATTATTAAGGGAATATCCCAGGAATAAATCCTTCTTGCCTGGGAAAAATATGAAATTATTCCAGGTGTAATGATTTTTCGGGACAACATTCTCCCAATGTTGTAACAATATTGGCAATGTTGTAACAATATTGGCAATGTTGTAAGGATATTGGCAATGTTGTAACAATATTGGCAATGTTGTAACAATATTGGCAATGTTGTAAGGATATTGGCAATGTTGTAACAATATTGGCAATGTTGTAACAATATTGGCAATATTGAAACAATATTGGCAATTTTGTAACAATATTGACAATGTTGTAACAATATTGGCAATATTGTAACAATATTGGCAATGTTGTAACAATATTGGCAATGTTGTAACAATATTTAAAGAAAAAATGTTAGATGTTTAGTTTATAATATACACTCTTTTAAAATACAAAATCTTCAATTATTAGTAGAAATAAAATGTGTACATTCCCTGTATATTGGTATACAATATTCGCTACACATTCCCTGTACATTGTTTTACAATATTCACTTGAATATTGATGTAAAATATAAAAATAATTAATATTCTTTTTAATGAAAAAAATATTATTCATAAACCTAAAAATATCCTGAAATGATTAATATTTCTTAATAAAGTAAAAAAAACTCTTTAAATACCAAATATCTAACATCTGACATGGTATTTATAAGCCCTATGCTATGTGCGACCTGACCACATCGTAAATAATGTTTTCTGCCTATCGAGAAACGTGTAATTTACAAATCTAACGTGAAAATAAACATCAAAAATATTTCGAAATTGTCAACAGAAAAAGAAATGATGTTATAGAAATGTGAGAGTTGCATTAGAACTAAAATACGGACATCTGAACTCAGATTAAAAAATACGGAAAGAATGGAAAATAATGTTCTTTAACACTGGAACATTTGTACTTCATAAATTGTTATCGGTAGATACTGGAGAATTTTTGTGTCTCGTTTCATTTAATAATTACATTTTTTATGTACCTACCAATAACATTGTTCGTTGGAACTACTCAGTAGTCATTTTGACTACTTTTTTACATTTCAAACAATTGAATTTAATAATTATTTTAGGTAGATACTTTGATTTACTTTTATTGTGTCGGTACATTAATAATGATAAAAAATTAGTATCTACCAATAATAATTAATGATATACTAATGTTTGAAAAGTAAAAAACAGTCAAATTGACTGCTTGGTAGTTGTAGTGCTAAATAAAAATGAACCTTTTATAGATGCTGAAAATATATCAAAAAATAGTAGAACTAGGGTAAGTTCCGAATTATCGGTCAGTACTACATCTTCGGTAATATAAAAAAAAACAATATGAAAATTATTATTATTATTACACAATTTTTATATCGTTTTTTCTTATATAACCGAAGAAGTAGTACTGACCGATAATTCAGAACATACCCTATTTAAAATTCATTCAAAATGTTGATATACAGGGTGACCCACAAAAAAAGTGTACCTAACTTTGAATTAATATAAATGTTGTTTTTTTATAAATAAATAATGAATCTTAAGTAATGACGTGGTATAATGGAAACACGTAAAAAATAAATTATTTTTATTTTACTTGAACTCTAATTTCTATTTATTTTTAAATACAATATTTATATTAATTCGAAGTTGGGTACACTTCTGTGGGTCACCCTGTATATTTATATTATAATAAAAACTAGTGTATTTGCCCGTTAAAAGTAACGGATCTTCACTAGTGATTTATTACTCGTTATTTTTCGTAAATAAAATTAAAAATAAGAAAATTCTGTATAAACTGATACTTATTTTATAAATAAATACATTTAGAATTTAAAAAAAAAATTTAAACATCAAGTCAATATATTCCCGTGCGTATCATAGTTACATTCTTCATGTTTAATACCCGTCGTGTAAAAGCGGACACCAAATAAATAAACAAATAAATAAAGATAATTCAAAATGGAAATCAGAAAACATTACGACTATTTTTTTTCCGGGACTCATAATCTCTTTATTCCGGACCCCACCGCTCTAGCGAGGCGAATTACCGCTAATTATAAGTTAGTATAGGTAATTAATGTGCAGGTGACACACACCTGAGTAATGAACATGCAGCTTGAATTGAACTAGAGCCTAGTGGGCTATTTTAGGAGTTAGGGTGAGCTACGAATTATTGGTCAGTTTCACATCTTCGGTCATATAAGAAAAAACGATATATTAATTATTTATTTTTTATTTGTATCCATGACTATATATGATCACAGAATGTTATTAGGTTAATAACTAAATAAATAGAAACATCTGATATAACTATTTAAAGGGCCGTACACACGTAGGTTTTTTTAAGTCTTTCCACCAGACTTTTTGCTAAGCTCCTCCTACTTTTTCCACGAGAATATAAGAAAAAACTATATAATTATTTATTTTAGTTGGTATCCATTATACCTGCAAGACTTAAAAACACTACGTGTGTACGGCCCTTAATGATTCACCAACCCTAGTCAAATATAATCAGCTGTATTCTTTATAAATAGCATTAGTTTACATTATTTATTCTAAACATAACAGAATCACACTCACTAATACCTGATTCATTTCTAAAGGAGTCTTATTATGCCCCTAAAGCGCTACCACATGAATAAACATAATTAATTATGCTATCATCTATTCCAGCCTATCAGCCATTGGGTTTTAGTGACGTCATTTATGAGAGCCAATCAGCGGTCAGCGTGCAGTGACTTCATTTATGAGAACCAATCAGTGGTCAGCATGCAGTGATGTCATTTATGAGAACCAATCAGTGGTCAGCATGCAGTGACGTCATTTATGAGAACCAATCAGCGTTCAGCGTGTAGTGACGTCATAAAATGAGAACCAATCAGTAGTCAGCGTGCAGTGACGTCACATTCAATAACTGTCCTGATTGGATGATTTCAATTTGTGATTTTATTTTCAATTTATTTACTAAAATGGCAAGCTTAAAGTAAATCGATGAATCACCGATATATCCATCGTGTGTCCTTAGACCGATACTGTGATTTATCAATGATCAATTGAAAGCTAAAGACATAAATGGTCAAATTTAATTTCTAAAAGGCTCTAAAAATACTAGGTACGTTCCAAATAATCAGAATTCTTATCGTTAAAAAAACATTCACTATATAGCAAGATTTTAATAAATTAAACAGATTCAAAACAATGTATGAACTTATAAAATAAATTCATTCATTTTGACACCTAAGTGAAACTATAGAAAATCATAATAATTTATAACATATTTCTAATTTACAGATTCAAATTACGGCAATAATTTTAAACCACCTCCATTTTGTCATATACGCTACTATTCAGGATAAATGCAATACTATCAGATATTTCAAAGGAGTCCATTAAACATATAACCTACAAGTTTCTTTATAGTAATATATAGCTTATATATGATGTTTAGCTTATCCTAGGCATGACGGTAGGAAGATACTCTGTGATTTATTAGTTGTGCGTGCCCCTTCCATACGTCAGCGCATCTAAGCAAGGGAAACAGAATCAATAATTTAGGGAATCAGGCGGGAGAGAAATCTAAAGCGGACCTTTTGGAGATATTGACGAGTATGTATATAAATATATATATATATACCTTTTACATACACATATCAGATATCCATTTATCTCGGGAAAATGTTTATCATTGATAAGTTATCAGAAGCACACCTGCTTTTTTTTCTTGAATCCGTTGAAGGTATGTTCCTAATAGGGTGTGAACGATCCCTTCTAGGCTGGATAAGCACATTATGTTAATGTATCCAGATCCAGTTATTGAGGAATGAGATCAACGTATCATTCTATTGATATACACAGGATTAAGGAGAGTGATTATGATTTGCTTGCAGTTGCACCTTGAATGGTAGAAAGGTGTTTTCATGGTATTCGAAGCCCGCCCGATAATTTCTTCTCTAATATTAAATAAATATCTAGAATGATACAATTTATGACACCTATCAAACATCTCATTTTCATTTCTAGGACAAATATGTTCAAAAACTAAGAAAAATGTACATTTTGCTAAATGTATACTGATACCGGACCTAACCTAACCTTTTATGATTTTCTAGACTTTTTTAGTTTAGATCGAACAAAAATAAATGTCAGAGCACTAAAGACCTAAAACTTCTCCTAGTAGCATCACCAATCAAGCTAAACTATTGGTTTCATTCAGTTACAGTCACAAATTCGATTCTTCCAATCAAAGAGAAAAGACTTCACGCAACACAAATTCAAAGTCCAATTTACTAATGCGCGGAAATTCACTTGATCGAATCAGCCTAAACTGTGATGATGCACAACTAGAAACAGGGTGAACACTCAATTACCGATCACTCACATATTTGGAAAATTGATATAGGGTAAGTTACGAATTATCGGTCAGTTCCACATCTTCGGTTATAAAAGAAAAAAACGAAGTAATAATTTTTTTATTTGTATCCATGATACATTCAGATAACAATTTTCATTTTTATTGGTATCCATGATAGCGGAAGGTATCAAATTTTACTTTAATTGGTATCCATGATACCTTCAGGGTATCTTAGTTACCACTAAAAATAATAATTATTATATCCCTTTTCCTTATTTCACTGAAGATGTGAAACTGACCGATAATTCGAAACATGAACTAAACTTAGAAATGTATAGTACCCCACTTACCGAGTACTGCGAGCTTTATAACAATTCTCTGACACATTAACAATCTTCAATCACAAGAACATTTTTCTTATCTAACATTCTTCACTCTCCACACATTCAAACATTACCAATGTTCAGGTCAAAGACACAAAATGCCATGGCGGAAACCTACCTGCCTAATATTCAGCGTCTACGATGTCAATTTAGAGACTGTGACAAGGTTTCCAGGCTAATAAGTAAACTTATCCTGCCAATGCAAATAGATAGATCCTGCAGGAGGTTGCTACTTAGTGCCTAGTTCGGCAAGAGTTATTAAACAGTGAAAATAAATATTCTACAGGAAGTATATTATACGTCATATAGGAAAATGAAAGTATCGATATTTTGTAAAATTGATAACTAAAATTCAATTTACAAATGTGAAGATTTTATTCTTCTTGTTTTTATAAGTTTATATATCTATATTAAGTCAAAAAATGGATTTATACCTTCTTTAAATTCATACTTTAAAAAAAAAATTCAACATATTTTCATTTTCATGAGAAATTTGATCACCCAAAGCTCATATTTTTGAGTTTGCATACATAATCCGTGATGCATAAACTATATTTTATATGACAAAAATAGAATCTGATATCGGCAAAGAGAATCTCCAATACTGAATATCTCACGAAGCGACTTTGTGATGAGTATTGATGGATGGTGTGAATTTAGAGAGTTTGAGGAATATTCCAGGTAAGGAATATTCCAGGTAAGGAATATTCCAGGTGAGGAATATTCCCGGAAAGAATATTCCAGGTGAGGAATATTCCCGGAAAGAATATTCCAGGTGAAGGATATTCCAGAAAAGAATATTCCAGGTAAAGAATATTCCAGGTGAAGAATATTCCAGGTAAAGAATATTCCAGGTAAAGAATACTCCAGGTGAAGAATATTCCAGGTAAAGAATATTCCAGGTAAAGAATATTCCAGGTGAAGAATATTCCAGGTAAAGAATATTCCAGGTAAAGAATATTCCAGGTAAAGAATATTCCAGGTGAAGAATATTCCAGGTGAAGAATATTCCAGGTAAAGAATATTCCAGGTGAAGAATATTCCAGGTAAAGAATATTCCAGGTGAAGAATATTCCAGGTAAAGCATATTCCAGGTGAAGAATATTCCAGGTAAAGAATATTCCAGGTGAAGAATACTCCAGGTAAAGAATATTCCAGGTGAAGAATATTCCAGGTAAAGAATATTCCAGGTGAAGAATATTCCAGGTAAAGAATACTCCAGGTAAAGAATATTCCAGGTGAAGAATATTCCAGGTAAAGAATATTCCAGGTGAAGAATATTCCAGGTAAAGAATATTCCAGGTGAAGAATATTCCAGGTGAAGAATATTCCAGGTAAAGAATAATCCAGGTGAAGAATATTTCAGGTGAAGAATATTCCAGGTAAAGAATATTCCAGGTAAAGAATATTCCAGGTGAAGAATATTCCAGGTAAAGAATATTCCAGGTGAAGAATATTCCAGGTAAGGAATATTCCAGGTGAAGAATATTCCAGGTGAAGAATATTCCAGGTAAAGAATATTCCAGGTGAAGAATATTCCAGGTAAAGAATATTCCAGGTGAAGAATATTCCAGGTAAAGAATATTCCAGGTGAAGAATATTCCAGGTAAAGAATATTCCAGGTGAAGAATATTCCAGGTAAAGAATATTCCAGGTGAAGAATATTCCAGGTAAGGAATATTCCAGGTAAAGGATATTGTAATGCAAATTTTCATTCAGCGATAAATAAAAAGGCAAGTGTGAACACATTTTAACAAGATCTTTCTTTCCCGCAGTGTTAAAAAAGCAAGTGTGAAGCGTGATTGACGCACCTGTCTAACCAATTCAATTAATCGAAAGGTGTGAACTGCGCCATCTAGCGGCCAGGGATCATATTATAGTTGCCTATATACTCAATTTATGGGTTCATATAGCGTGTTGATGGGCTATTTACTAGTTTATAGCTCCCTTAAACTCGAGCTATTGGGTTAGATAACACTATAATATACAGTACAGGTTAAATATATTATAAATTCATTGAAAGGTCAATGGCATGTTTTTTCAATATAAATATCATATATTAATATTATAATAATCAATATAATAATCGTATATTGGTACTTACCGTTGAGGATAAATTAATGAAAAAAAATGCATTATAAATATAAATATATATGCATAACTTCGTATAAAAGTTTTTGGATTACGTAAGCTATCTTGTTCATAAATTATGAATTTATTTATTATTAATTACAAATTAATGCATAATGTTATAATTAATTTAAAATGTGGATAAAAAATAAAAATCTGTACAGTGTACGTTATGCCTCGTACACACTATCAAACACTTCGGCAAACACTTCGTCAAACACTTCGCCAAACACTTTGTCAAACACTTTGTCAAACACTTCGTCAAACACTTCGTCAAACACTTTGCCAAACACTTTGTCAAACACTTCGTCAAACACTTCGTCAAACACTTCGTCAAACACTTCGTCAAACACTTCGACAAACACTTCGTCAAACACTTCGACAAACACTTCGTCAAACACTTCGTCAAACACTTCGTCAAACACTTTTTCAAACACTTCGTCAAACACTTCGTCAAACACTTCGTCAAACACTTCGTCAAACACTTCGTCAAACACTTCGTCAAACACTTTGTCAAACACTTCGTCAAACACTTCGTCAAACACTTCGTCAAACACTTTGTCAAACACTTCGTCAAACACTTCGTCAAACACTTCGTCAAACACTTCGTCAAACACTTCGTCAAACACTTCGTCAAACACTTCGTCAAACACTTCGACAAACACTTCGTCAAACACTTCGACAAACACTTCACCAAACACTTCGTCAAACACTTCGACAAATACTTTGTCACAATGTTCGTCAAGCTGTTCAACAAACTGTTCGATAAACTGTTTAAAATCGAGAGTATAAAAAGTTCTAGAATGTTCGAAAATTGATTATCAAACTAATCGAAAAGTAAGTTCGTGAGCGAACTGCATGATTGTATGTCTTCTGACATACATTCATGCATACGAGCAGTTTCTTGATTACGTTTAATACAGTATACATATATTATACTATTGTATAAATTGTATATACATATATGAATTGCACTTAAATATATATAATGAATTAATATGCTATACATAGATATCAAACGGATAAATTAGTCAAACAGTTCAACGAATATCTAAAATGCGCTCCGACGCGAGCACTAAAATATGTTCGAAAGTGTTTGATAGTTATTTACGGGACATTATTAAAACTGATGATTATAAATTTTAAAATTGATATTTAAATGAAGTGTTTGTTTCAAGATTAGCAGTTTAACGAAGTTTTTTTGATAGTTTTTCACGGGGCACCACTGAACTGATGATTATCATTTTTAATCTTAGTACTCACAGTCGAAAGCTTTCTCCTTAGGCATGGTGTGCTGTAGAAGAGGATTCACAGAGACGACTGGCGATGGCTTGGTTTTGTTATTGTTGTCTGTATCTCTTGGCCTCCGCTCCTCCTTTATGGTCTTCGGAGGAGTTTTAGCTTCAGTCTTCTTCTCCTCCGGCTTAACAAGTGTCTGTGCCGGTGGTTGTTGGGGGGTGTGTGTTTTCGGACTTGGCTTGGACTCGGCGGGGGTAGTACTCGGTCTGGTCACACCGGGGGAAGTCTGTGGTATTTTAACGTTCGGTAGTTGCTTGATTTCTTTAGGGGTCACTGAACCACTTCCACCTCCGTCTTTCTTGCCTGCAAAGAAATTGAAAAGCCTATTAGGTAAAAGTTTTATACTAATAATACCACACTAATACTTTGAATAACCAAAAAATACATATTAATACCATGGATACCATTAAAATACCATACTAATACCTTGAATACCCTGTAAATACAATGCTAATAATGACCTGTCAGGGGGGTATGGAGGGGGGGGGTCAGCCGTCCCCCGATACATCTAATTCATAAGTTTTACCTATACCTGAGCCCGAATATTCCGAGACCGAATTTTCGGCTCGAATCTCATGTAAAATAACATTACTAATGTTACGTATCATTTTACAACAGTTAATGAATGATGTTATCCGCTTTTAATGAATAAACTACACATTTTAGTACTCATAATTTCAGCTTTTTCTATTGTAGTTCTTTAATAACACCATTATAAACTGAGACCGAGTTTTCCAAGACCAAATTTTCCAAGAACCGTAAATACTATACTAATACCTTGGATACCCTGTAAATACCACACTAATACCTTGAATACCCATAGAGAAAGTTATGGTGGGGCCATAGCATATTTCAAGTGGCACCACCATAAACTTCTCTCTTGATGTTTACACACGACTTTATAATTCTCGTTCAACTCATCAATTTATTGAATTTCATCCATTTTAGTTCCTTGGTTAAAACTTCATCAAAATACACGAGATAAGCTTCTAAAGAAACAATGGAGAAATAATGTAAAGATACTAATGCCAAAGAAAAGAAACTAAAGACTATAACTAACATTCACTGAATTAAAGACTGTAACTAACATTCACTGAATTAAAGACTATAACTTATATTTATTGAATTAAAGACTGTAACTAACATTCACTGAATTAAAGACTATAACTAACATTCATTGAATTAAAGACTATAACTAACATTCATTGAATTAAAGACTATAACTAACATTCATTGAATTAAAGACTATAACTAACATTCATTGAATTAAAGACTATAACTTATATTCATTGAATTAAAGACTGTAACTAACATTCACTGAATTAAAGACTATAACTTATATTTATTGAATTAAAGACTGTAACTAACATTCACTGAATTAAAGACTATAACTTATATTCATTGAATAAAGACTATAACTGATATTCATTGAATTTAAGACTATAACTAATATTCATTGAATTAAAGACTATAACTAATTTTCATTGAATTAAAGACTATAACTAATTTTCATTGAATTAAAGACTATAACTAATATTCATTGAATTAAAGACTATAACTAATTTTCATTGAATTAAAGACTATAACTAATTTTCATTGAATTAAAGACTATAACTAATATTCATTGAATTGAAGACTATAACTGATATTCATTGAATTGAAGACTATAACTAATTTTCATTGAATTAAAGACTATAACTAATTTTCATTGAATTAAAGACTATAACTAATATTCATTGAATTAAAGACTATAACTAACATTCATTGAATTAAAGACTATAACTGATATTCATTGAATTGAAGACTATAACTAATATTCATTGAATTAAAGACTATAACTAATATTCATTGAATTAAAGACTATAACTAATATTCATTGAATTAAAGAATATAACTAACATTCATTGAATTAAAGACTATAACTAATATCCTTTGAATTAAAGACTATAACTAATATCTATTAAATTTAAGACTATAACTAATATTCATTGAATTGAAGACTATAACTAACATTCATTGAATTAAAGACTATAACTAATATTCATTGAATTAAAGACTATAACTAATATTCATTGAATTGAAGACTATAACTAATATTCATTGAATTAAAGACTATAACTAATATTCATTGAATTGAAGACTATAACTAATATTCATTGAATTAAAGACTATAACTAATATTCATTGAATTAAAGACTATAACTAATATTCATTGAATTAAAGACTATAACTAACATTCACTAAATTAAAGACTATAACTAATATTCATTGAATTAAAGACTATAACTAACATTCACTAAATTAAAGACTATAACTAATATTCATTGAATTAAAGACTATAACTAATATTCATTGAATTAAAGACTATAACTAACATTCACTAAATTAAAGACTATAACTAATATTCATTGAATTAAAGACTATAACTAATATTCACTAAATTAAAGACTATAACTAATATTCATTGAATTAAAGACTATAACTAATATTCACTAAATTAAAGACTATAACTAATATTCATTGAATTAAAGACTATAACTAATATTCACTAAATTAAAGACTATAACTAACAAAGCTACACATTTAAAGCTGTCGTCTCTTTACCATTTATGGAATAACACAATTACTGGAACACAGCCAGAAAATCTAGGTTGTCCATTAGGAAAGTTTATTTTGGTAGACCGGCTAATTTAATATCAGATGCGTCCGACGATGGATGATTAGTTTTATTGAGAGAAGAGTGGAAACTGCTTTTAGATTTAAGAAAATATCTTATTTGAATTGTTATAATGTATATTTTATATACAATGTTACACAGTGACACGTTTATTTAACAAATCAGTAATTACAAATAAATCATATTATACGTGAAATCATTTATATTTTATTTCTCCATGCATAAAAAGTGTAATAAAATATTGATGAAAATTTACTCTCAAATTAATAATTTATTTCATAACGATTTTCTTTCAATAAGAAATACAGTACACCACATTTATATAAAAACAATTCTATTCTATTTGTTAAATTAAACTGAATATAAAAATGAATAAATGAAAATAAACATAAAAATGAAATGAATATTTAGATGTAAACTCCGTGGACTTTTTCATTAGAATTTTTTATTTCAATGTAATTATCACAAGAAATGTTCATGATAATACGAAATTACTGAATAATATGATTTAAATTAAACTATACTGTGTGTTAATGTTGTTGATAATTTTATCTAATTAACATTAATTAAAGCCTTATAAAATCTTAAGACAAATACAGTAAGAAAATAGATACGTCATAATAATACCAGGCCAAATTATGACATTCGAAGCAAACACAGCTATTGTTAACAATTCTAAAGCCTATTGTTAACAATTGTAAGGACATTCATAATTAGTTACTAAGATGTGAGCCTATTGTTACCGTGGTAATGGTAACTAAATAAAGGGTAATACCGTGGTAAAGGTAACTAAATAAAGGGTAATACCGTGGTAATGGTAACTAAATAAAGGGTAATACCGTGGTAATGGTAACTAAATAAATGGTATTTCCGTGGTAATGGTAACTAAATACAGGGTAATACCGTGGTAATGGTAACTAAATAAACGGTAATACCGTGGTAATGGTAACTAAATAAACGGTAATACCGTGGTAATGGTAACTAAATAAAGGGTAATACCGTAGTAATGGTAACTAAATACAGGGTAATACCGTGGTAATGGTAACTAAATAAATGGTATTTCCGTGGTAATGGTAACTAAATAAAGGGTAATACCGTGGTAATGATAACTAAATAAAGGGTAATACCGTGGTAATGGTAACTAAATAAAGGGTAATACCGTGGTAATGGTAACTAAATAAAGGGTAATACCGTGGTAATGGTAACTAAATAAAGGGTAATACCGTGGTAATGATAACTAAATAAAGGGTAATACCGTGGTAATGATAACTAAATAAAGGGTAATACCGTGGTAATGGTAACTAAATAAAGGGTAATACCGTGGTAATGGTAACTAAATAAAGGGTAATACCGTGGTAAAGGTAACTAAATAAAGGGTAATACCGTGGTAATGATATCTAAATGAAGGTTAATACCGTAGTAATGATAACTAAATGAAGGGTAATACCGTGGTAACGGTATCCAAATAAAGGGTAATACCGTGGTAATGGTAACTAAATAAAGGGTAATACCGTGGTAATGGTAACTAAATAAAGGGTAATACCGTGGTAACGGTATCTAAATAAAGAATAATACCGTGGTAATGGTAACTAAATAAAGGGTAATACCGTGGTAACGGTATCTAAATAAAGGGTAATACCGTGGTAATGATAACTAAATAAAGGGTAATACCGTGGTGATGGTAACTAAATAAAGGGTAATACCGTGGTAACGGTATCTAAATAAAGAGTAATACCGTGGTAACGGTATCCAAATGAAGGGTAATACCGTGGTAACGGTATCCAAATAAAGGGTAATACCGTGGTAATGGTATCTAATTAAAGGGTAATGTTGGAAATTACAATATTTTTATCATAATATTTCAAATTATTTAACTATTTTCTAATATAATTTAAAGTTATAGCTTAATGAAACAAAAATAATGAATAAAAATCTATTGAAACCGTATACCATATAACAAATACTGCTAAAAACTTTCCTCATATTTTTTGTTATTACCTGTTGTTCAAAATTTCCATATGCATCAATTTATACCTTTCTATTTTCTATGTACATCTATTCAATATGCAATAAATGCTAAAAATTCTCAAATTGTTACAAAAAGCCTTACACTGTAAAATATACAGCAACTTTCACAAAGATAAATTTCACAGACTGTTTATTCAAATTAGTTAAAACGGATATAAATTACCACTATAATCAGCAATGTAAAAGTAGCGCAAAATGATGTCATTCTGCGCATGTTCGTCCCAGTTAAAATAATCGCAGTAGATTCCATTGTCTTCGTTAGGCCTGCTGTGTGTTTGCCAATATACTGCGGTAATTTCTATCTGAGAGTCAACAGTGTAAGCAAAATTAAATATTTCCAATTCAATTATATGAAGCCATTTAATTAAAAAATATGGCAATATTATATTACGAATTACATGTAAATAATATAATGAATTATATATTAATAATATCACGAATTACATGTAAATAATATAATGAATTATATATTAATAGAATCACGAATTACATGTAAATAATATCACGAATTACATGTAAATGATATAATGAATTATATATTAATAATATCACGAATTACATGTTAATAATATCACGAATTACATGTAAATAATATAATGAATTATATATTAATAGAATCACAAATTACATGTAAATAATATCACGAATTACATGTAAATGATATAATGAATTATATATTAATAATATCACGAATTACATGTAAATAATATCACGAATTACATGTAAATGATATAATGAATTATATATTAATAATATCACGAATTACATGTTAATAATATCACGAATTACATGTAAATAATTTAACGAATTACATGTAAATAATTTCACGAATTACACGTAATATTCGTGTTTTATATAAGTTTTGCCCAGGTAGCAGGATTTATTGGTTTAACATTGAGTCAATATTGGTACAATATTGCCCTATTATTGTAAGAATATTGGGATAATATTACCCCAAAACATTTCGCTACCAGAATAGAAGTATAATACAATTATAAATACTATAAACATACTGAATACACAACTATATGAACTATTTTTTCCTAATATCAACGTATTATACAAGCTTATACGTCACACTAGGCATCTATAGGTTAATCAGAAAAAATGCATATATATTGCTAACTACAAGGCATAATATATGCATAGCTATAAACATTTGAATTTCCAATCTTTAGTAATAATGTAGTTATTTTGCTAGGTAATTATTCGATAGTAGTTGTACATAAAAATGGTGATGATTATACAGAAATGTAAGGAAGATAATTAGCTGTGATGGGGAAATGATGAAATTTGTAATTTATTTAGAAAATATTGTATAATTAACATAGGAATTATAATTATGATTGGATTTGTTAATTTTTAAAAATTAACCAGTTTTTCATGAAATAGTATTTTTAACGAAAAATGAATGGATAATTCGTTCCAAATTAATCATATAAATTATCAAATTTAATATTTAATACAATTAATAATATGTAATTTTAGGCAATAAATTTGTAACAATCAAATGAAAAAGTCAGTATGATATAATTTAAAGCATAGTAATATTATATATGATAAACTAAAATCAATTCGTATAATGATATTTCTTTTTACTCATAACAATCAAATTCCCAGGTAGCAATGATTATCGTGTCAACATTGTCCCAATGTTGTAACAATACTGGGACAATATTTGCAATGTTGTAACAATATTGCTAATGTTGTAACAATAATGACGCACTGTTGTAACAATAACGATGCAATGTTGTAACAACATTGCCAATGTTGTAACAATAATGACGCAATGTTGTAACAATAACGATGCAATGTTGTAACAACATTGCCAATGTTGTAACAATAACGATGCAATGTTGTAACAATAATGACGCAATGTTGTAACTATACTGACCCAATGTTGCCCCAAGAAGCATTGTTGCTAATCCCAACCTTTTAAAAGTAATAAATCGAAGCCATTTAGAAGAGACAATAGAACTCAGACTCTGTTTTCTAGGTAACAAAACCTCATAATTAAACAGAAAACAAGAAACTTCCAACACTACTAATTAAGAGGGCATGGAGATACCTCATCTTGATTCCTATCGCTAAAACACTGATTACGAAGCTAATTTATTGAAGCGACTTACGGTGATGGTATACTTGCATTTTTAAGGGAGCGTTGTGAATGGTTAATGGGAGTTATTTGGGTAATTAGTTGTATTGTTTATATGGTATTAATGTATAGAAAATGACTGGGAAATATAACATTAAAAAAATGGATTGTGCATTAGTTATTTGTATACAGAAAATAACTCGATAATTTATTGAGTAAAAAGTTATATTGTTTATATGGTATTACCGTATTTGTATATAGAAAACAACGGGAAAATATATTGGGTAAAAATTACTATTTCTTATATGGTATTAATGTACAGAAAATAATTAAATAGTTCACACTTAATCAATCCCTGAAAACAAGTCCATTGTTTACCATCTATGGTACTTACTCATTTAATACATGTGTAATACATATGTATACTTTTTGGAAATGTATACCAAATGTATTACATGTGGATTTACATGATAATATGGTAAATTACGTAATATTAACATATGTTATAAGTATGGTATTTTATTGTTTTAAACGTGGCACATTAAATATGGTAAACACCTGTTATAATTATAGTAAATTATATGTGGTCAATTGAACATGGATTCTATATCTACTTGATAAGGTTTTTATGATATGGTTCTGAAATGGTTTAACCATGTGTTATTTATGTGTTTTTATGATGATTAAATTGATTGAAGTGTTTAGCACATATTTAAACTGTGTTGTAATGTGAAATTGTTTGCAGGGTTCTTAATTAAGTTTCATAAAATTTAAAAATTTTAATAAACTCTTTTTGCAGTGAAAAAGTTATGGTGGGGCCATAGAAGATTAAGACAGAAAGTTATGGTGGAGGAATAGAAGATTAAGAGAGAAAGTTATGGTGGAGGAATAGAAGATTAAGAGAGAAAGTTATTATGGGGCCATAGAAGATTAAGACAGAAAGTTATGGTGGAGGAATAGAAGATTAAGAGAGAAAGTTATGGTGGAGGAATAGAAGATTAAGAGAGAAAGTTATTATGGGGCCATAGAAGATTAAGACAGAAAGTTATGGTGGAGGAATAGAAGATTAAGAGAGAAAGTTATGATGGGCCCATAGAATATTAAGACAGAAAGTTATGGTGGGGCAATAGAAGATTAAGAGAGAAAGTTATGGTGGGGCCATAGAAGATTAAGAGAGAAAGTTATGGTGGGGCAATAGAAGATAAAGAGAGAAAGTTATGGTGGGGCCATAGAAGATTAAGAGAAAAAGTTATGGTGGGGCAATAGAAGATAAAGAGAGAAAGGTATGGTGGGGCAATAGAAGATTAAGATAGAAAGTTATGGTGGGGCCATAGAAGATTGAGAGAGAAAGTTATGATGGGGCAATAGAAGATAAAGAGAGAAAGTTATGGTGGGGCAATAGAAGATTAAGATAGAAAGGTATGGTGGGGCCATAGAAGATTAAGAGAGAAAGTTATGGTGGGGCCATAGAAGATTAAGAGAGAAAGTTATGGTGGGGCAATAGAAGATAAAGAAAGAAAGTTATGGTGGGGCCATAGAAGATTAAGAGAGAAATTTATGGTGGGGCAATAGAAGATTAAGAGAGAAAGTTATGGTGGGGCCATAGATGGTTAAGAAAGAAAGTTATGGTGGGGCCATAGAAGATTAAGAGAGAAAGTTATGGTGGGGCCATAGAAGATTAAGAGAGAAAGTTATGGTGGGGCCATAGAAGATTAAGAGAGAAAGTTATGGTGGGGCAATAGAAGATAAAGAAAGAAAGTTATGGTGGGGCCATAGAAGATTAAGAGAGAGAAAGTTATGGTGGGGCAATAGAAGATAAAGAGAGAAAGTTATGGTGGGGCAATAGAAGATTAAGATAGAAAGTTATGGTGGGGCAATAGAAGATAAGGAAAGAACGTTATGGTGGGGCAATAGAAGATAAAGAAAGAAAGTTATGGTGGGGCCATAGAAGATTAAGAGAGAAAGTTATGGTGGGGCCATAGAAGATTAAGAGAGAAAGTTATGGTGGGGCAATAGAAGAATAAGAGAGAAAGTTATGGTGGGGCCATAGAAAATTAAGAGAGATAGTTATGGTGGGGCCATAGAAGATTAAGAGAGAAAGTTATGGTGGGGCCATAGAAGATTAAGAGAGAAAGTTATGGTGGGGCAATAGAAGAATAAGAGAGAAAGTTATGGTGGGGCCATAGAAAATTAAGAGAGAAAGTTATGGTGGGGCAATAGAAGATTAAGATAGAAAGTTATGGTGGGGCAATAGAAGATAAAGAAAGAAAGTTACGGTGGGGCAATAGAAGATAAAGAAAGAAAGTTATGGTGGGGCCATAGAAGATTAAGAGAGAAAGTTATGGTGGGGCCATAGAAGATTAAGAGAGAAAGTTATGGTGGGGCAATAGAAGAATAAGAGAGAAAGTTATGGTGGGGCCATAGAAAATTAAGAGAGATAGTTATGGTGGGGCCATAGAAGATTAAGAGAGAAAGTTATGGTGGGGCCATAGAAGATTAAGAGAGAAAGTTATGGTGGGGCAATAGAAGAATAAGAGAGAAAGTTATGGTGGGGCCATAGAAAATTAAGAGAGAAAGTTATGGTGGGGCCATGAAAGATTAGACGGGATTCTTACTTCATTACAAATTCTTTCACATGATCAAGTTTCAGATTTAATTTAATAACTCATTAAAAACTTTCAAGAGTTCAAATATTTCTAGAATTATTCTGAAGAAAAGAGGTTAAATATTTTGAATATTCATTATGTATATTATTAAAAAGAACTATGTACCTAATGAATATTTCCTAATTTAAAATATACATGTAGCTATAAAAATTTAAATATTCATTTATTTATCAATAAAAAATAATTATTATTGAAACATAATATAATAATTAAATTTCATAATACTATATGTTATATAATGCAATACTATTAAATAACATACTAGGTACTATAATAATAATACTATAAATTAATAATAGTATTGCAAAATACTATACGTTATATAATCCAATACTATAAATAATGCAATACTATTCTATAACATACTAGGTACTACAATAATAAAACTATAAATTAATAGTACTATTACATAATACTATACTTTTAGTTATATATTTCTTACTTATAAACTCTCAGTTGAATACAAATCTAACGAACCACCTAATAAGCAAAGAACTAACTAAATACACCATCTTGTTAATAGCATAGTGTGTTTGAGGTTACACCTTAGTCTATAAGGACTAAAGTACCGTTAAAAACAATACAACCTTCGCTTTTAATGCATATTTTAATTACCATTGCTTTAATCTATTATTTTGACGACTACCAAAGTAAACTCAAAACAAAGCGATATTTTAAACACTTTTTTCGACTTTTTTCAAGAGCGATAACTTAGATAAAGAAAGAAAGAGATAATAATAATTATTATTAACAATGAACGAAAGTAACATTTAGTAAGATGTATTTGTTGATTATAATTAATTGAAATGATTATAATTAATGAAACTATCTAGGGTAAGTTCCGAATTATTGGTCAGTATTACATCTTCGGTCATATAAGAAAAACAATATAGAAATTGTTATTATTACACAGTGCTATCTAATACTTCTGCAAACCCGTGTTTGCAGAAGTATTAGATAGCACTGTGTAATAATAACAATTTACATATTGTTTTTCTTATATGACCGAAGATGTAAAACTGACCGATAATTCGGAACTTACCCTAGATGATGATGAAAAACTCGTGATTTATCATAATTTTAAAATACTTATATTCTGCCGTTTTTCGTCGGACATTAACGATTAGAATTCATACGATAAAATCTGAAATGATTTTCGATAAAATCAATATTTATTATAATTTTTTTTAGTCAATTACTGTGTTTTATCCTCAAAATTATGATAGATAAATAATTTTTCTTCAATAAAAATAAAATAAAACGAATCACAAAAATCTTGGTTAATTTTCATAAAAATAAAACACAATCTATTTTTATGATATAAAGTTAAAAAATACATGACTTTTCGGTATAACTTTGCATTAAAAATAATGAATAAATTTTGATAATTAATACAATTCATAATTTATTTATTTGGCAACCATGACCTGACTAGTACATTTGTACATAATTCACAGAGTTATAGAGTGAAAAAAACATGTAATTATAAATGATCCCTGGTTGACATAGAGTTAAAAACAACAGGACTCCTTATTAAGTAATTACTCAACCCTATGCAGTACGGAGAGAACATAGGGTGAATTTCGAGTTATCGGACGGTTCCACCTTTTCGATCAAATGAGAAAAAATATATATTAAAATATAAATAATATTTTTCTTTTTATGTAACCGAAAATGTGGAACCAACCGATAACTTGTATTTACTCTATATTCAAGAAATATATTTATTGTGGTTACCTAATATATAAAAGAGTTTCCTCCTAAATCTTCTATTGCCCCACCATAACTTTTTCTTCGAGTGTAGTGTGCCAGAAAAAAAATTCATGTCCATTTTTTATGTCCTTTTTTATGTCCATCTTTTATGTCCATTTATTTATGTCCATTAACGTTGAAATTATTTTATTTCTCAAAGAAATGTCGTCCTTTTGCTGTCATTCGGCATAAAAAATACAACCGAACTGCTTTCATAATTTGGAAGGCAATTTTTGGATAAAATACACGAATATCAAAGAAAATTGTATCTGCAACAAGATACAAATAATATTCCCCTAGGGATGCTACGGTGAAGAACATTCATAAAATATATGTGTACAGTCTGTACGAATAATATTCCACTAGGAATGAACACTTACGGAGAAGAACATTCATACAATATCTATTTACAGTCTATACAATTAATATTCCACTAGGGATGAACTCTTACGGTGAAGAACATTCATACAATATCTATTTACAGTCTATACAATTAATATTCCACTAGGGATGAACTCTTACGGTGAAGAACATTCATACAATATCTATTTACAGTCAATACAAATAATATTCCACTAGAGATTAACTCTCACGGTGTAGAACATTCATACAATATCTATTTATAGTGGTATGACAATAAATGTTCAATTCTTATTTTAGATATCTGTATGTATAGCCGAAAGAAAATTCACCGTATTATGTAATATCGGACAATAAAGTTATGCTACCCATATTAAATTACCAATAAATATCACTATAGAACCAAAAATACTCCCAATCTTACAGTTTTATGCAGATAGAAAGTTCTTTTTTATTAAAATAACTTACTGGTGATAATTCAAGTCGTTGTTTTGGAATGACCTGATGGTTCATATATCTCTTTGAACGCTATTCCATGTTATGCAGTGTGGGAGTCTAATAAATCAAACTATGGTATATCATAGACCAGCCCCACTGCAAAATGTTACAGTGATATGTTACCAACATTATAGTGCGACTCAATAGTTTCTAATATACTTCTAGCATTCTATTTTTAAAGAAAATACCTTTGTATAAAAAATTTCATTGAAATTGATAATGAATGATTTTTTTAATTAAAAAATAATAATGAAATCGTACTACAGATGAAAAAATTCATTGCAATTCATAATGACTGAATTACGTTTTATTAAAAAAATTATAATTTAATCATACCCCAGATAAAAAATTCATTTTACATACAATAAATATATAAATTATGTATATCATTTTATAATTTATTTATAGATTAAAATGAAGTTATTTTATACAACAATTACGACTTTTACAAGCTCTCACATCATGTAATCGTTTTTATCATAGAATAAAAAACCTAAAAGAACTTGAAGTAAATTCTTGTTTTGTACATTTCTAAAACATGTACAATATCTTGAAACAATCTTAACTTTATAATTAGATACGTATATGGCATAGGACTGAGAATGGTGTACTATCGGACAAAATACGACTGAGTGTGGTGTAGTATCGGACAAAAAGGCTATGGGTGGACTATCGGACAAACTACGACTGAGTGTGGTGTACTATCGGACACATACGGCTAGGGGTGTACTATCGGACAAAATACGACTGAGTGTGGTGTACTATCGGACACATACGGCTAGGGGTGTACTATCGGACAAAATACGACTGAGTGTGGTGTACTATCGGACACATACGGCTAGGGGTGTACTATCGGACAAAATACGACTGAGTGTGGTGTACTATCGGACACATACGGCTAGGGGTGTACTATCGGACAAAATACGACTGAGTGTGGTGTATTATCGGACACATACGGCTAGGGGTCAACATTTGGCCTGTTTATCTTTAGAGAATTTGGTTTCAATGTTCACTTTGGAAGGTGACATCATCCCTAATGTATTTAATGTAGAAATAGTGACTGTAATTCAGGGCAGTCAATTGGCAGACCGAAGGAAGGCCTATAGTCGATCTTTATAATTTTAGCATGAAAGTATTATGAACATATGTATGTTTATTATGATTTTTTTACTCTAAAAAGTAATAGTTATTTATTCATAAACACTAGTAAGAAACTACCCATTTTTCTGAAATTGATACTAATTCATCCAGATTAAAGTACAACTGTTCGAATACTATTTAATTTGCTACTAGTACTTCACAAGACAATACTAATCAGTTATAGGTGGAGATGTGAATGGATTAGCCACCTTCTTGGGCTGTTAAAGGTATGTACTTGTACAAAAAACATATTTGGGCAAAAATACTTGGAATTACTTGTAGGTCAGAAATACTTGGTATTACTTGTAGGTCCTAAATACTTGGTATTACTTGTAGGTCATAAATACTTGGTATTACTTGCAGGTCAGAAATACTTGGTATTACTTGGAGGTCAGAAATACTTGGTATTACTTGGAGGTCAGAAATACTTGGTATTACTTGTAGGTCATAAATACTTGGTATTACTTGTAGGTCATAAATACTTGGTATTACTTGCAGGTCAGAAATACTTGGTATTACTTGTAGGTCATAAATACTTGGTATTACTTGTAGGTCAGAAATACTTGGTATTACTTGGAGGTCAGAAATACTTGGTATTACTTGTAGGTCATAAATACTTGGTATTACTTGGAGGTCAGAAATACTTGGTATTACTTGGAGGTCAGAAATACTTGGTATTACTTGGAGGTCAGAAATACTTGGTATTACTTGTAGGTCATAAATACTTGGTATTACTTGTAGGTCATAAATACTTGGTATTACTTGTAGGTCATAAATACTTGGTATTACTTGCAGGTCAGAAATACTTGGTATTACTTGGAGGTCAGAAATACTTGGTATTACTTGTAGGTCATAAATACTTGGTATTACTTGTAGGTCATAAATACTTGGTATTACTTGTAGGTCATAAATACTTGGTATTACTTGTAGGTCAGAAATACTTGGTATTACTTGTTCTTATTTGCAAATAATAAAAAATGACATCATGTTTAATATAGCAATTTTAAATATTATTGTCACTTATTTTAAATTATGGAAATATAATTTCTCATCAAATATTCAAATCAATGTTAAATTTCATGAAAAAGCAGTAGGTATCATAAGTAACTTTTGAATTTCCAATCAATCGTTCGAAAAGCTTATTTAAAAACCATTGACTCGAGTGCTGATATGCAATTTTCCAAAATAGAAGAAATTCAAAACAACTTCAACTTTTACTTCTGGTAGAGTCGAAGAAAAGTGTACCAGTGATGAACAAACTTTAGTAACTGTAATACTTGAAGATATTCTAAAATTGGTCTGGGTACACGATGACAAATTTGTAACATTTGAAAATAATAGGAAATTAGAAAACTGTGATTTGAGAAATTTAAACCATGTAGTGACTCTTTTCTTTGATAGTACAGTGAAGCACCTGAGTTATGAAGTACTGATTTTTTCATAACTCAGAGCCACTTCATATGTCGAGTACACTAGATAGTTTTCTAAGATAAAAGACATATAAATTATGGTCATTGAGGGATAACTATCACGAAATTCTATACGCATATCATTTTCTATAACTTGAACATAGAAAACTATTTCATAACTCAAGTGCACTTCATAACTCAGGAGTTTTACTGTACATCTTCTTAAGGGTCGTACACACGTAGGGTTTTTTAAGTCTTTCCACCAGACTTTTTGCTAAGCTCCTCCTACTTTTTCCACAAGAATATAAGAAAAAGGGATATAATTATTATTTATTTTAGTTGGTATCCATGATACCTGCAGGTATCCATGATACCAGCAGGTATCATGGACACCAACTAAAATAATTATATCGTTTTTTCTTATATTCTCGTTGAAAAAGTAGGAGGAGCTTAGCAAAAAGTGTGGTGAAAAGACTTAAAAAACCCTACGTGTGTACGGCCCTTAACCCGTACAGTGACTCTCACCAAGACAGGCATGGAACTGACTGTAGTGATGTATAGTGGTCCACCTCATTCATATGAATTGACATTAAAAACTAGTCTAGCTCCAATAAATCATCCCTAAGTAGCCATGAAAGCATTGGCTTAATTGTTCGAGTCCCTTTACTGGACTCTAAACCAAAAAAAAAAAAGAATCAAAGATTTAAATCATATTTATTTATAAAATAGTTGTTTAAACCTATTCTATCAGGGTAGGTGATTTTTTTAGCAGATGGTACTAGTGTACTATTTTCTTATTTGACTGATAGTACATGAGTCAGACGATGAACTGATAAACTGTATATTTTAGGTTAGTGTGGAGACTGGTGTTAGATTTTTAAAGTTGAAATTATTGTTCGAATTATTTTCTCTTAAATCTGTAGAAGGAAATTTGTGAACGTCATTATAGTAACACTATAATAATCAAAATTAAAAAATTCTGTTAATAAATGATTACCAATTTTTAAATAATTAATATTAGCTTATAGTGTGAATAAATTTTTATTTAAATTCGTATACAACAACCCTTTCTAAAAATAGTATAAAAGGTTTTTCACGGCACCCATATTATTATTCAATCAGTTAGACTTATTATCATAAACCCTTTATTTACGGTAACTCCCTTATTTTTCAACTAATAGAGTGGTACCTGTGTAAAGAGGTGTAGTACCTGTGTAAAGAGGAGTAGTACCTGTATACAGAGGAGTAGTACCTGTGTAAAGAGGAGTAGTACTTGTGTAAAGAGGAGTAGTACCTGTGTAAAGAGGTGTAGTACCTGTATAAAGAGGAGTAGTACCTGTGTAAAGAGGAGTAGTACCTGTCTTTCTCTGATAGTACTATATCGATAGTAAGTTCTTCCTCTGATAGTACTATATCGATAGTAAGTTCTTCCTCTGATAGTACTATATCGATAGTAAGTTCTTCCTCTGATAGTACTATACTGATAGTAAGTTCTTCCTCCGATAGTACTATATCGATAGTAAGTTCTTTCTCTGATAGTACTATATCGATAGTAAGTTCTTCCTCTGATAGTACTATATCGATAGTAAGTTCTTTCTCTGATAGTACTATATCGATAGTAAGTTCTTCCTCTGATAGTACTATATTGATAGTAAGTTCTTTCTCTGATAGTACTATATCGATAGTAAGTTCTTCCTCTGATAGTACTATATTGATAGTAAGTTCTTTCTCTGATAGTACTATATCGATAGTAAGTTCTTCCTCTGATAGTACTATATCGATAGTAAGTTCTTCCTCTGATAGTACTATACTGATAGTAAGTTCTTCCTCCGATAGTACTATATCGATAGTAAGTTCTTCCTCTGATAGTACTATACTGATAGTAAGTTCTTTCTCTGATAGTACTATATTAATAGTAAGATTTTCCTCTGATAGTACTACATTGATAGTAAGTTCTTCCTCTGATAGTACTATATCAATAGTAAGTTCTTCCTCTGATAGTACTATATCGATAGTAAGTTCTTCCTCTGATAGTACTATATCGATAGTAAGTTCTTCCTCTGATAGTACTACATTGATAGTAAGTTCTTCCTCTGATAGTACTATACTGATAGTAAGTTCTTCCTCTGATAGTACTATATCGATAGTAAGTTCTTCCTCTGATAGTACTACATTGATAGTAAGTTCTTCCTCTGATAGTACTATACTGATAGTAAGTTCTTTCTCTGATAGTACTATATCGATAGTAAGTTCCAACACATCCATTTAAGGTGCGAATCCACCAACACTGATAGCAAGGCCTATCTACCGTACGGTTAATATCGAGAAAAAACAAAGCAGGTTGCAAGATGTTCGAACTTTACTTTACTTTAAAATAATGAACAAATTGTATGATAAAATAAAATGGAAAAATATTCACATTGATATTTTTTAATAAATATTCTAATATTATAAGTTATTACTGTTATATTTTATAATGAAGTAGAGATAAAAAATATACAGTAATTAAAATAAAAGCTAAATAATGATAATGCATTATTTTCAAATATGGTCGAAAATGTGGAGCCGTCCAATAAGTGGACATTTCCCCTAGTTGGTAAATATACAAACTGTCCCAGTTTTAATGAACATTAAACAATTAAAGTTACACAGAGTTAATTAAAACTTTAGTCATTTCATTGTTATTTTTTTCGTTGTTACATTATTTTGACGTCATTATTCCTAATTAGAAATTAAAAGGAAATATCCAGACTAAATTTATCGATATTTTGTTATTTTATTAATAAATCTAATGAAATATATTTCAATAAAGATCATATAATATTATTAAATATCATATCAATTTAAAATATTATACTTTATATACAAATTATCTTATTTTGTATATTTGAAACTATTTCCTGATTTCAATCTTTTTTTCATATAATTATCATATCTAAAATTATTATGCTTATTAAAATTTTAAAGCATATACATACATATAGCAACTGAATTGTTCAAATTTTGGTAAGACCTTGTTCTAGCTGTTCTCTCAGGTGTATCTGATCAGTTTACAGACAATGTGATCAGTTACACTCTTGACAAACAAATGATCAAAATAAGGCACTGAAAAGCAAGAGTGTATTTGATCAGGTGACGGAGTAAGTGATCAGATAGACATTTGAGTTTGTATATTTGTACAATAAACCATAGATAGAAAGTTTAATAATGACTCATGTTAGGGAGAATCCTGTATAGATAATTGAATGAATATATATTGATTTTATTGGGTAGTTAATAACGAAATGTAATACATTTTGGTAAGAATTATAAGATTTTAAATATTTGAGTCACCCTATGAAAATATTTATGTAAAGGTAAAAACAATTGAGAAGATTTAACATAGGTTGATTTTTAGGATTTTTTCTTTAAATGCGAACAATTTTATTAATGGAAAATTATATATTTAATTACTTTTATAAATAAATATTAGAAAATTATACTATTTTCGATGAAAATCATATTTTATTCAAATTATTGTTTAAAAAAATTCTTTAAAAAAAAAAGATTTTTTCAAATCAGTAATTAGTTTTAAAACAAATCACAGGTAGGTGTTTAAAATTAATAAATAATTATTTTTTCATTTTCTGATTTTGTACTAGACTGAAAATTTTAATATAATTTCAAAAAAATATTCAATACTCACCTTCTCTTTCGATTGTCGTTATACAACACTGTAAATGATATTAATAAGACCTAGAGAAAGTAATCTGAAAATACAAAACATTAAAATATATCCAAAAAATTTCACCTTTTATTACTATCAGTTTTTCTAAATATTTCTGATTATTTTTTTTATCGAAAAATTTATTATTGTCATCTCCTTGAAATTTTTCATAACCAGATAATTGTTTTACCAAATTCACATCTCACGAAGAAGAACAACCACAACAAAACAACTATCAGTTGAGCAACTAATTATAGCAGCACGAAAATATTTTTTTCTCTTTGGAAAATTTAACGTCCACCAAATTTCTTTAAACATTTTACCCCAAAGAATTTGTTCCCTGTTTTTAACATAGACTTTTTTCAAATTTTGCCTGAGATATTTTTTGATTGAAATTTAGATAGAGAATTTTTTTCAAATTTTGGCAAAGTTTTTTTTGTAATTTAAATATTTACATAGAATTTTTTTCAAATTTTGCCAAAGTTTTTTTGTAATTAAAATTTTGACATAGAATTTTTTTCAAATTTTGCCAAAGTTTATTTTTGGAATTAAAATTTTGACATAGAATTTTTTTCAAATTTTGCCAAAGTTTTTTTTGTAATTAAAATTTTGACATAGAATTTTTTTCAAATTTTGACAAATTTTTTTTTGTTATTAAAATGTTGATATAAATATTTTTTCAATTTTACCAGAGATATTTTTTGATTAAAATTTTGATATAGATATTTATTTATTATACTAGTAGAGTTTAGACAGGTAACCACACAACCTAGACATTAATTAGTGAGTTAAGAAAGGGCCCGTGCATCGAAAACGCCTTCACTTACACACATTTTGATGGATGGGGACACAGCACGAAACTAATAGAGAGAAAAACAAAGCAAAGAGAGGACAAGTGATACAAATGAGATTTGTAGCTATGTGATACAAATGAGATTTGTAGCTATGTGATACAAATGAGATTTGTAGCTATGTGATACAAATGAGATTTGTAGCTATGTGATACAAATGAGATTTGTAGCTATGTGATACAAATGAGATTTGTAGCTATGTGATACAAATGAGATTTGTAGCTATGTGATACAAATGAGATTTGTAGCTATGTGATACAAAGGAGATTTATAGCTATATGATACAAATGAGATTTGTAGCTATGTGATACAAAGGAGATTTGTAGCTATGTGATACAAAGGAGATTTGTAGCTATGTGATACAAAGGAGATTTGTAGCTATGTGATACAAAGGAGATTTGTAGCTATGTGATACAAAGGAGATTTGTAGCTATGTGATACAAATGAGATTTGTAGCTATGTGATACAAATGAGGTTAGTAGCTATGTGATACAAATGAGATTTATAGCTATGTGATACAAATGAGATTTGTAGCTATGTGATACAAATGAGATTTGTAGCTATGTGATACAAATGAGATTTGTAGCTATGTGATACAAATGAGATTTGTAGCTATGTGATACAAATGAGATTTGTAGCTATGTGATACAAATGAGGTTAGTAGCTATGTGATACAAATGAGATTTATAGCTATGTGATACAAATGAGATTTGTAGCTATGTGATACAAATGAGATTTGTAGCTATGTGATACAAATGAGATTTGTAGCTATGTGATACAAATGAGATTTGTAGCTATGTGATACAAATGAGATTTGTAGCTATGTGATACAAATGAGATTTGTAGCTATGTGATACAAATAAGATTTGTAGCTATGTGATACAAAGGAGAGTTGTAGCTATGTGATACAAATGAGATTTGTAGCTATGTGATACAAAGGAGATTTGTAGCTATGTGATACAAATGAGATATGTAGCCATGTGATACAAATGAGATTTGTAATTATATGATACACACATGTTAAGTGATGCAAATAAGATTTGTAGAGCTACATGTATCTCATAGTTGATTTGCAGTAATCATGTGCTACAAACATACTTGCTGATACAAATATAATTGAGATAAAAGTGAAGTAAGTGATAAATGTATAAAATTTATAGCTATTTATAGAGATATGTGTACAACTCATTGTGCGCATGCCTTCGCCGCCAGTTATAAATGACTTCGACCTTTAACCTGTTCGCTCTCAAAATCTAACCAAATGGTTCCTGGATAATGACCAATCGTCCCACAAAATTTCAGGCAGTTTGGTGAAATATTTTTTAAGTTATGCGAATAACAAAATTACAAACAAATAATTAAATGCTGCCTAAAATATAACCTTCCACAATCTGCGAAGGTAATAATCTCTATATCCTTTCAGAAGGTATGTAAATATCCGAGAGATAGCAATCGCATGTATTAGAAAGTAAGAGATATGCGACAGATTCCACAGCTTTGTTATACCTTTTACAGTCTACAATGTTACCTGAATAGGCAATCTATAGAGAATAAATAATACACTGTACAGTGAACATTGCAAGGTACACTGATGTAACATTGCAAGGTACACTGATGTAACATTGCAAGGTACACTGATGTAGCTTATGTAACACTGATGGCATTCGCGTGTCCCATAATTTGATTATAGTTCAATAGCATTGATTACCGATGTGTCTCCTCATTCTACCTCTGACTAATAAACTATTGCTAGGCCTGTGAATGACGTCACTACGGTACAACTCCTCTGTAGTGATATCCTGTATAGTGAATGTAGTGTCTTTAATGAAGTAGCCTCTATAGTGAACCCCTTTCCTTTTGTTTGCAATAAAATAGCCATCAGTCATGGCAGACTGTTCACTATAGAGGCTATTTCCTTACTCAGGACACTACATTCACTATAGAGGATTTCATTATAAAGGAGTCCTACTACATCATGCTGAGATGCCATTGTTCGCCATTCATCGGGATAGGTTGATTGTATGTATTGACTCGCTAGTTTGGTGTACTATCAAGGAAGAGTTTGGTTAAAGAAAAACTGGTTTATAAACTAAGTTGTTTTCAGTATTTATCAATGTAGGGTAAATCACGAATTATAAAAAAAAATTAATTTATACTTTTAACTCGTATCCATGATACTGGCAAGTATAATGGATGAGCATTAATTGGTATCCATGAAACTGGCAAGTATAATGGATGAGCATTAATTGGTATCCATGATACTGGCAAGTATAATGTATGAGCATTAATTGGTATCCATGATACCGGCAGGTACCATGAATACCAAATAAAATAACGAGATAAAAAATTAGATTATATTCACTTACAAGATCGAAAATGTGGAACTGTCCGATAATTCGCAACGTACCCCATATCATCCTATACCTAAATGACTAGTAGTATTCAAATATCTAGTCTCTCAACTAGCACGCCTTGCTAGTACAATACACTAGTTACTAGACAGTAGACTTATGATAATTTACCGTTTGACCCTAAGTCCATTAAGAATATTTAAAGTCTGAATGTCCCCGCAATAAATCTCACAGTTCTGAATACAAAATTAAATGTATCTGATATTGAAAGCTGCTCTGTAGGTAGGTACTATTTATTTATAATATTATGTATATTAAGCATATATGGATAGGCAGGCTTTGTTGCTATCAATTTAACTGAATTATTCACCTGCCCTTGATATTATTCATATTAAAAGTAAATATGGTTTTTATCAAGTTATATATTATTGCAACGTAGTTCAATATTATAATGATGAAATTTTTTATTAATGAATAAATTTTCGGGTTTATTCATGGTGGGGTATTAGATGAATTGATCAGCAGTGCCCCGACTTGATCTTATATAAACCCACCATAATTCTTCTTTGAGATAATTATCCTGTAATAAACAATATCCCAGTACCAATTTACAGAATTCTAGGCAAGAAGAAATTATACCTTGGATAGTAAGGGACTATTCCAGGAATAAATCCTTCTTGTCTGGTACATTCCCTTAATATCCCAGGAATATATCCTCGAACTAAATACTTCTTGCCTGGGAAATTCCCTTAATTTTCCAGGAATAAATCAATTTTGCCATACAATTTCCCTTAATATTGCCTGGGCTAGGGTTGCCTCCCCCCCCCCCCCCCAAGGACTTTTACTCACTAAGATAACAACCCCCTCCCCCCCCCTGTTGACTTAATGGGTGAACTGTTTTAACAGCACTTTAGCTAACGCAAACAGGGTAAAGGATCAATTGCCCTGTAAAAATTAAATACATGACTTCATTAGGTTATTATTAAAAAAATGTATTATAGAATGAGCATTAAAATACATTCTTATCTAGAAAACACCAAGAAAAAATATATATTTACTGTATATATATTATTATTATTATTATTATATATTATTTATCATAAATATGTTCTCTCCAGAATAAAAATTACTTAGAGTAAGTTACGAATTATCGGTCAGTTCCACATCTTCGGTCATATAAGAAAAAACGATATAATAATAAATATTTTTATATCGTCTTTTCTACTATGTCCGAAAATGTGGAACTGACCCATAACTCGTAACTTACCCTACTGTTTATATTTTAATTCAATTTCAACACATTCAAATTACCAAAGGGTATTTAATTCACTTATGGCAATTGCCCCTTTACTCTAAGTGCAGTTAAATGCCCTAATATTAAACACAATACGTTTCTCTCTATTGACATTGTGGGGTGGAACATTTTACCTCAATTCGTATTCTCTTGTATATCTTAATATGGAAACTTGATTTATCTGGAACCATTCCCTGCATCAACACTGACCATATTGACTACGTGATTGTATAGACTGTTATACATGTGTACATATATATACAATATACATGATATACAATGGTTTCATCGTTAGCGCAGACATCGATAAATAGCGCACAGCGAAGGGGGACAAAAAATATTTAAAAAAAATTAAAAATATAAATTTGTCACTGTTGAAGCTAACGCCACAGACCCAACCAACCTGACCGCTAACCTAACCTTTAATTATTTAAAGACTGATAGTGCAAAATATATGTTCTTTGGGTACACACCTTTCTGTTTAATGAATTAAATCTGAATTTTGAATTAAAATCAATTTAATGAATGTACAGGTAGAACTTCTTTACTACGAACTTTCTGAGATATGAACTTTCTGAGTTACGAACTTCTGAGTTACGAACTTCTCTGAGTTACGAACTTCTCTGAGTTACGAACTTCTGAGTTACGAAATTCTGAGTTACGAACTTCTGAGTTACGAACTTCTGAGTTACGAACTTCTGAGTTACGAACTTCTGAGTTACGAACTTCTGAGTTACGAACTTCTGAGTTACGAACTTTTGAGAACAAACTTCTGAGTTACGAACTCCCTCTGTTATACAATTTTTACATTTTGTATAAAGCTCTTTCATTGAAAATCGCCGCTATTGAATACTTTTTGAGTTAGGAATGACGTTGACCTTGACCTTTGACCCGATCACTCTCATAATCTGATCAATTACTTCCTAGATAATGACTAATCGTCCCACCAAATTTCAGGCAATTTGGTTGAATGCTTTTTGAGTTATGCGAATAACAATATTAGAATAAAATAATTATGTAACGCAGTACTGTTTCGTATATTTTATAGCATGTAGGTCAATGCTATTGGATTTTTATGAGTGTTATTTCAATTCATAGAATTACTCATAACAATCAATAACAAATTGTTATAACAATGATGAATATGAATTCAAATACTGCAATCAAAATGCAAGGTACAATCTGCTCAAAAGATTTCGTAACTGGTAATATATTTTAGTTAAATGAAATATCGACGTGCATTTTATTAAATAAATAAATTCAAACCTGAAATTTTAACAACCTTATGTATACTTCTTTCAATTCATTTTAAATTTAAGATGTAACTGGCTTTATATATACGTTTTTAAATAGATAAAATAATTAATTAGTAACAAATTTTAGTAAATCCTTTTTAAAATTAAAAGCAAGATTGTTTACCTGATGACTTGTTTAACAACGAAAAACAACCCGATGACTTGTTAACAACAAAAAAACAACCTGATGACTTGTTAAACAACAAAAAAACAACCTGATGACTTGTTAAACAACAAAAAACAACCCGATGACTTGTTAACAACAAAAAACAACCCGATGACTTGTTTCAATCAAACCAGAACAACTAATCACTACAAAAAATTAGAACAATACACAAACAATTTACAAACAACCAAACAAAAGTACACAGAGTGTTTGAAACAATCCAAACGTGTTTGATTGGTGAAAAGAAATATAGTATATTCTTTACGTGATCTTGAATACATTATGTGAATTAAAGTTCTGTGTACTAGTAACTAAAGTACCATCGCAAATAAAATGTAACATCAAAAACAAAGTGTAACATCAAAAAGTATCAGCAAAAAGAAAAAGTACCATCAAAAAGAATAGATGCCATCAAAACGAATAAGCATCATGAAAAACTAAGAGGTACTATCAAAAACAAAAAATACTAGAAGAAAAAGTACCATCGAAAATAAAAAGTGCCATCTAAAAGAAAAAGTACCACAAAAAAGAAAAAGAAACATAAAAAAACCAAGAAGTACTGTAGTGCACATTATTCCTAGAACTATAAATTGCACATATTATCATTTAATTAAATAGTTTGGTATTGTAAGAGACAGATCTCTGTTGATCACCGTTGTCTGTCTTTTTTAAAAGACGATATTAATCCATTGAAAACAAGAATAAAACATTTTAAAGAAGATATATATTATTTATCATTCAATATATATTATTTATCATTTAATATATATCATTTATCATTTAATATACATTATTTATCATTCAATATCTATTATTTATCATTTAATATATATTATTTATCATTTAATATATATTATTTATCATTTAATATATTTTACTTATCATTCAATATATATTATTTATCATTTAATATATATTATTTATCATTTAATATATATTACTTATCATTTAATATATATTACTTATCATTCAATATCTATTATTTATCATTTAATATATATTATTTATCATTTAATATATATTATTTATCATTTAATATATATTATTTATCATTCAATATATATTATTTATTTACATGTTGTATCATAAACTATTATCTGCGAACTTATACAAGTACATTGATATATCTATTAATAACTGTGGAATAGAATATATTTAATATCTTGTATAGATATAATTATTGTATTCGAACTACCTTAACTTTTTCTAATGTTAATTAAGAGTTAATTTAGTGAAAGTAAGTTAACAATTTAAATATGAATAAGAAAATATTTCATTGTAACCTATTTAAATAAAATGATAGAGGTTAGTGTCAACCTTTAGCTAATAATAACTAAATATAGTAAACAATTAATAAACAATTAAATATAATGCCCTTTAAACATGCAATGACTGAAACATTAATAAAAATAACAAACTTAATCATAATTAAAAGTACTAAATAAATCATTTATATTATATAGATGACCTTGACCTTTAAACTGATCGCTCTCAAAATCTAACTAAATGGTTCATGGATAATGACCAATCGCACCACCAAGTTGCAGACAATTTGATCAAATACTTTTTGAGTTATAAATGACCTTGACCTTTGACCCGATCGCTCCCAAAATATACTCAAATTGTAACTGGATCAAATGATTCCTGGATAAATAAATGATTAGAACAAAATTAATAAAAAATCAAACTATAGCAATGCGAAACAGCACTAACTAAAACACAATTAAAACTAAATGTTGGTTCATCCTCTTTTGAAATATTTTCAGTTACTTCCCTATCATAAATATTGTTGATAAATAATATTCTGATTCAATAATACTTCTTTCTATATTTATGCAATTTAGTTTGCCGACATATGCCGTAATAAAAAATACTGTAAAGAGGGTTCACGGCGCCATCTATGTGCGAGTATTGAATTTCACAGTATATTTACTTTAAAAACATCAGTGTTTTTTATTTATTACCTGAGTTATTACTTTGTTTGTCATAAACTAGGTTTTAAATTGAATAAAACAATCAATGACGTAAGGAAAAAAATGAATTTTATATTATAAAATATTTTTTAAAAAATATTTTTTTTTCAGGTTTCGGGGTTTCGAACAGGTTTCTAACGTTTCGACTTTAACGGAACCCTGATATTTTTAGTTAAAGAATTTATCGATTAATTATTTTTCTTCAATGTAAATAAAAGGATTTCAAATATTTTTTTATTACGTAGAAAATAGAAAAAAAATTAATCATGACGGTACACTAAACTTAATAAATTTTTTCTCTGCATTTATCCCACCTCTTTTTCAAATGTTAGTTTCCACTATTTATTTCCTTCTCTATTTATTCTTATTTATTATCGTCCTATCTATTTCCATTATTTATCTCCTATTTTCTCTATTTCAGATATTTATTCTTGCAGTACCTAAAATAAACACGATTTAGAAGAAAATAACTGCCATTCTTTTAGTTAAAACATGATACCGCCAAACACTTCATGTTTGTTTTTTAGTTCATTTAAACGTACATACTACCATTTATACAAAATTTCTAACATCTTCAGTTGTTAAGAAGAATCTGAAAACATTAAAATAAAAAAATAATAATATACAAAAAAAATTATAATATTAACATATTAAAAATTGTATACTCTGAAAATAGATTATAAAATTATAACCCATTCGAATTTATAAAATATAATCTAACTGAAATTTCATATTACATACCTTTACCTATTTTAAGTATCAAACAAGCAGATTTAGGATACAAAAGATGAACATAGAGATAAAGAAAACATACAGAATACAAAGGTCTGACTATAGGTAGTATAGAGGGATTAAATTATTGCCATATGATATTGCTAGGTACATTATATAACCTTCATAAGATACTGTTATCATTATTATCTTCCTGATTTAACCAATCAATCGCTTCTTTGTTTTTAATTATCTAACGAGGTAAAATAGAAATCTAGATTTGAAAATTACTGATGATTTTTTAATTTTTCAAAATTCGTAAATGAAATGATACCAACGTATATCAATATAAAAAACTATTTTCAAGCATAAATTATAATTAAATAAACAACTAAGTTATAAAATTATAATATTTTCAATTGTTTAAGTTTTTGAAAGCATAAATTATATCAATTTGAGATCACTCAAAATTAATAAAATACTGATTTTAAAGCGCAATGTTCTGCAGAAATTAGTTTAGGATAGAAGTCACGTCTGCAATAACTATGATCTATAATTGAATACTTTTAATGTTCAAACTTGAGTTTCAACTTTAGATGTTATTGAATAAACTGATTGTTAGTCAGTAAAATGATTACAAATTATTTTCACAGTAACTGTTTTCAAACATATTCAGGTGTATCACATTTAAATCACATTATACTATAGTGTATTCAAAACTCAACATGTCTGAATTAAAATATAAATTATATGAACTCATTAAAACAATATCTTTAAAGATATTCGTGCCACATTTCCATGGAATACGCCAGGTAAATCTCGTTAATAATGTCCTCGGAATATACCAGGTAAATCTCGTTAATAATGTCCTCGGAATATACCAGGGAAAGCTCGTTAGTAAATCACTAAGGATATTCCCTCCACATCTCCCCGGAATACACCAGGTAAATCTCGTTAATAAATCACCAAGGATATTCCCTCCACATCTCCCCGGAATACACCAGGTAAATCTCGTTAATAAATCACCAAGGATATTCCCTCCACATCTCCCCGGAATACACCAGGTAAATCTCGTTAATAAATCACCAAGGATATTCCCTCCACATCTCCCCGGAATACACCAGGTAAATCTCGTTAGAGGAGCTTTAACCCAGCACTGTCGCTCACTGGCGCACTTTTTGCTGAGTGAGCATTAGTATGGCGTCCAAATGTCGCACCTGTGTTTCACTAACGGACCTCCCACAAGGTAAGTCTCTCTATCTCACATCCCCCTCTCCTGCATGTCTTCCTACTCTCTTTCCATCGATCCGTTCGGCAACAGATCATATCCTGAGCAATTCAATCAAAATACTACAGGTCACCTGTTGAAATACTAAAGAGCTACTAAGCATTACGGACGCTATTTCCAAAGAACAACTTAAATCCAAAGGAAAACAACTAACACGACCACTTGTAGAATGGAAAAAACATCATGGAACTGAAAAGAACTCTGCGGAAACGAAGCGTATGAGACGCAACTTCAATATTCACATCGGATGGAAATCAATGAAATAACTGAACGTTTTGAATTTGATTCGTATGAAAAACATATTTCAACAAATAAGTTTTGATGTCAAAACTTCAGCAATAACATTAAACTTCACAAAATGGAAACAATGGAATTGAACTCCAGACTTTTGAAATTTCCTAAACCAACTTTAACTCAAGAGTTATTATTTAAAAGAAAGGGTGGGTTATGGTGAAATTAGGTTTTTGAAGGAATTGACCTATTTCCCTAGCGCTATTAATTTCCTAAAACATATTAACTGTGAGAGAAAGAGCAATAGAGAGGAGGCGTAAAGAGTCTGGAAAGAGCGTTAAAGTGACCGACTGAAGACTGAGCACCGAGACACCTCCTCCCTCACTGAGAGCTGAAATGAGACTGAAAGAAAGTGGGGTGGAGATGAAGAAACAAATTTTTGTCACACCGGGGGATATATTGGCATGGGGCCTGATGGTGCCGTGGACCTTCTACTGGATGGCGCTCTAGACCTCATACTGGATTGCGCTGTGGATCTCATACTGGATAGCACTGTGGACCTCATACTGGATGGAACTGTGGACCTCATACTGGATAGCACTGTGGACTTCATACTGGATGGTGCTGTGGACTTCATACTGGATGGCACTGTGGACCTCATACTGGATGGCACTGTGGACCTCATACTGGATGGCACTGTGGACCTCATACTGGATGGAACTGTGGACCTCATACTGGATAGCACTGTGGACTTCATACTGGATGGTGCTGTGGACTTCATACTGGATGGCACTGTGGACCTCATACTGGATAGCAATGTGGACCTCATACTGGATGGCACTGTGGACCTCATACTGGATGGCACTGTGGACCTCATACTGGATGGCACTGTGGACCTCATACTGGATGGCACTGTGGACCTTCTACTGAATGGCACTGTGGAACTCATACTGAATGGCACTGTGGACCTCAGACTGGATGGCACTGTGGACCTTCTACTGAATGGCACTGTGGACCTCATACTGGATGGCACTGTGGACCTCATACTGGATGGCACTGTGGACCTCATACTGAATGGCACTGTGGACTTTCTACTGGATGGCACTGTGAACCTTCTACTGGATGGCACTGTGGACCTCATACTGGATGGCACTTTGGACCTTCTACTGAATTGCACTCCTCATACTGAATGGCACTGAGGACATTCTACTGGATTGCATTGTGGACCTCATACTGGATAGCACTGTGGACCTCATACTGAATAGCACTGTGGATCTCATACTGGATAGCACTGTGGACCTCATACTGGATAGCACTGTGGACCTCATACTGGATAGCACTGTGGATCTCATACTGGATAGCACTGTGGACCTCATACTGGATAGCACTGTGGACCTCATACTGGATAGCACTGTGGACCTCATACTGGATAGCACTGTGGACCTCATACTGGATAGCACTGTGGATCTCATACTGGATAGCACTGTGGATCTCATACTGGATAGCACTGTGGACCTCATACTGGATAGCACTGTGGACCTCATACTGGATGGCACTGTGGATCTCATACTGGATATCACTGTGGATCTCATACTGGATAGCACTGTGGATCTCATACTGAATGGTTCTTTGGACCCACCACTTGAATACTGTTTGTAATATTCCCCAAATTAAACTTTGGATCTCCAACCGAATGTAATAATGGACTACTCGGCTAAACCAGGTAACCGTGTCGACCCAGTGCATGGAACCAAAGAATAGACACCCATGGATAAGAGACCTACACAGTCAGTCTGCTTACCCATGGATAAGAGACCTACACAGTCAGTCTGCTTACCCATGGATAAGAGACCTACACAGTCAGTCTGCTTACCCATGGATAAGAGACCTACACAGTCAGTCTGCTTACCCATGGATAAGAGACCTACACATTCAGTCTGCTTACCCATGGATAATAGACCTATACAGTCAGTCTGCTTACCCATGGATAAGAGACATAGACAGTCAGTCTGCCTACCCATGGATAAGAGACCTACACAGTCAGTCTGCTTACCCATGGATAAGAGACCTACACAGTCAGTCTGTTTACCCATGGATAAGAGACCTACACAGTCAGTCTGCTTACCCATAGATAAGAGACCTACACAGTCAGTCTGCTTACCCATGGATAAGAGACCTACACAGTCAGTCTGCTTACCCATGGATAAGAGACCTACACAGTCAGTCTGCTTACCCATGGATAAGAGACCTACACAGTCAGTCTGCTTACCCATGGATAAGAGACCTACACAGTCAGTCTGCTTACCCATGGATAAGAGACCTACACAGTCAGTCTGCTTACCCATGGATATAGCAAGGCAGAAGAGATAGGAAAGAAGTAGAAGTTAGAGAAAAGTTAGAAAAGAAAACTGAAGAAGAAGAATGCCAAACTAAACAAAGACCTAAATGTTACAACAGAACAAATAAACTATAAAATTGTTTAGTTATAGACACATGGTTCAGCAAGCACGCCAAAGAATGAAAAGTTGGCTTTTAACCAATTGGCAGCGGGAACTTTCTTTCAAAATCCATATACCAAGTAAAATGGGAACTATACGGGAAAAAAAGCTATGAGGGAAACTATACGGGATATCAAATTGGTGGGAATATGAACTAAATAGGAATATGAATTATACGGGAATATAAACTATACGGGAATATGAACTATACGGGAATATAAATTATGCGGGAATATGAACTGTGCGGGAATATGAACTGTGCAGGAATATGAACTGTGCAGGAATATGAACCATACGGGAATGTGAAATGTACGGGAAAATATATTTTACGGGAATAAGTTCTATACGGAAATATTGAATTAGTGCTTAATAAAAACGCTAATTATGTACGAAATATAATTTTAGTTACTGCAATTGATTGAATTATAAAGTAAAACAAAATTCTGCTGGTTCTTTGCAAGTGATATTTAATTTTACAACAATTTTAATTGCTTAGCATTATTACTCAATTTAATTACTAAAAATTATAGCAATACTTAACTTATTTTAACATATTTTTAGGAAAAATGTCGCTAAACACTATATTTAAAAGGAAATTAAGAAAGCTAATCAAATAAATATGGAATTTGATATTAATTTATAAAATAAATGAAAATAATAAATATAAAATGATGACAAGAAATTCAGAAATTAAATTCATACAACATTTATCTCAATTCTAAACAAAAACAATTAACTTGGAGGCTAATTCCAAATAATTATACAGTAGCACTCCTCTATAGTGAATTTAGAGTCCTGAGTAAGAGAACTACACCGTATAGTGAACAAATTTTCTTTAGTCTGCCATAAGAGCATCAGTTTCAGAAAACTATTATCCATTTCATTGCGGGGACTGAAGAAAATTTGTTCACTATACTGGCTATTTCCATACTCAAGACTCTACATTCACTATAGACGACTCCACTATAGTGAAATTTTACCGTATATCTTTTACCCTTCAAAGAAAACATCACAATATCAACAAACAATCAAGTCAAACTCTAAATAATTACAAATCCTCAGCCAATCCAGAGTATCATCACAATTTCAGATAATCACTCTGCAGAAATGGCTCATACTATCACAGTGAGACGCTCTGAGAGTCTCATTTGGGACTCAATAATGGCTCACTAAATCGCCTAGAAAAGCTGACTCTGCACTTTAAAATACTTCTCCAAGATAAATCGATTTAAATGATATTGGGAGAAGAGGCCAGAGTTACGCATTCTAATTTATTTGGTACAATGGAGAAAGATATTATTTAATAAAAGGGACGAGCGATAGAAGATAAATGTATTATCAGAAGTTTTATATCTTATAAACCTTCTAATATCAAATTTAATAATTATAATTTTATATCAAATTTGATGATTATAAAAACAATTGATATAAATATTTAAAAGTATTACTAATTTGTTATTCATTTATAGTAATAAATATTTAGTAATCATTTATATTCCAAATTGTTAAAAAAATCCTAACAAAAATCATTAGATTATATTTATTCATTCCTATTGTTGATTATTCATATTATTATTCATAATATTAATCATATTAATAATCTTATACAATTTTTCAAAGAACTTTCAAATAAAAAATCTTTACATTTTTATTGATTCATCTAGGGTAAGTTCCGAATTATCGGTCAGTACTACATCTTCGGTCATATAAGAGAAAACAATATGCAAATTGTTATTATTACACAGTGCTATCTAATACTTCTGCAAACCCGGGTTTGCAGAAGTATTAGATAGCACTGTGTAATAATAACAATTTGCATATTGTTATCTCTTATATATCTTATTACTGACCGATAATTCGGATCTCACCCTAAATAATCATGGAATTTATTCAATCATAGTTGTCTTAGTTTTTTCAAGTGATTAAGAGTAAATCTGTAATGCTGAATCCAAAAAAGAAACATTCGTTTTTCTATTCTATTAAATGAATGTGGAAAATTTTCTTCACTTTATTAAATAATTTTAATTCATTGGAAACGCATTTCTGTTTTATTTGCGTTACTTTTACATCCCAACAAAAATTTCATCATCTTAAAATTGTCTAAAATCAATTAATAAGTTAGCAACAATATTATTACTGCTGACCACTGTGACAATTACAGTTATATTCAATTATTTTATTCAGTTATATTAATAATAATTCAAAATTCAAAATGTGTCCAATTATATTTTCGTTCGCATTACCATTTATCTGTCGAAAATTAATCTACCCAAACTAAAAACAAATAATTTGTTCTTTATTCACCGAGTTCAAAATTAAATGTACATATACTCAAATATAATTTTAGTATTTTGAATATGATTGTGTAATTTTAAATATATGCAAATTTAAATGTGAATAATGTATATCTAAAACCTTTTTTTTTTTTGGTTTAAAAGACAATATTTTTTCATTAAAAACTGAACCATAAAGTAAATCAAATATTGAGACCAAACACCGTAGAGTTATTCTCTCTCGCGTCAGTCGTTTTCTATGAATCCTTTCATTTGCCTCACAAGTAATGAATAGGGAGTATGAATTGAACCAATTACTTCGCAAGAAACTTAACCAAAATATCAATTAAATTCAATTCATTTCCAGGAAAATAAATACGTTTCAATGGAAATTCAACGTGAATATTATTTTCAATTCCTTAAAACGATCATGTGTACGCTTACATTAATTAAACACAATTGTGATTTTTTAAATAAAATATAATACTGCATTTTTTATTGTGCCTTATTTACCTATATGTTACAAGAAAGTTTTAAAAATTCTCGTTTCAACACTCACACATTTATTCAGGGCCAAAATGGCCTAAAATTCAGGCCATCAAGTAATTGTCTCGCTCTAATCACACCTTTGGGTCTCTTTGGCGCTACCAATGAAAATAGCTTACAATTAATAGAGTTAAGCGCTCACACAGTATCTAGGGTTATTCCGAGTTATTGGACAGTTCCCCTTTTCCGATCATATATTTAAAAAGTATATATAACAGAAGTTAATCAGCAACTATTATATGCTACTTTCTAAAGTGATCGAAAGCTTAGAACCGTACGATAACGTGAAACTTACCTTGATTGAAAATATAGAAACTTAAATATAACCGTATGAAACAAGATGATAATAACAAATGATAAAGATGAAAAAAAGAATATGGTGGAATGTGTCTCAAATTACCATAAAAAAAACATTAGTATATACAAAATATCATTATCGGATTCTTCCATAAAACAAAAATTTTAAATAAAAAAAACTTATTAAAGTTACTTCTTCATCTGCGTACTTATTTTTACTTAAATAATTTGTGGAATTTCTTATTACAGAGAAATTTCACATGAGCAGCTTTTGGTAGCATCAAATTTGAAATGTTGTTTTAGAAAAATATTAAATTCAAATAAATGTTTAAAAAACTTACAACCCAATTTCGCGAATCTAAGCCCTTTGGAACAATTTATCAACTTACCTTGCTTATTATTTTACTGAAACTCACCTTTACATCACCAATTCTACTATTTATAATATCACTAAAAATAACCCTAAGGCCTAAATTAATAATTTACTCGAAAAAATACCTTAAATTCAGCGTATATATTACTCCGTATTAATATTTCAACCCATAAAAATTACCCTGGATCCATATTTCTCCCTAAATTTTACCCTGTATTCTTATTTCCCCCATTAGAGTTACCCTAAACTCCTGTTCCATCCTATGAAAACAACCCTGAATACCTGTTTCACCAAATAAAATAACACTGAATTCTTATTTCACCCTCTCCCCCACCCCACCACAACTTACCCTGAATTCCTATTTTCCCCTAAAAGTTACTCCAAATTCCTATTTTCCCCTAAAAGTTACTCTAAATTCCTATTTTCCCCTAAAAGTTACTCTAAATTCCTATTTTCCCCCGACTCACCTTTTCCCCGCTTGAAGAGTCCCATTATGAAAGACATTTCGAATGCTTTCCTTTGATGTGAAATTCACTGCTGTTATCCTGGTGAGTCACGAGAGTCAATAATGCTCATGGATGCACAGCTGCAGCACGGTCACTTAACTAGAACTGTACAAAAATAGAAACTCTGTACAAAAATAGGTAGTGTGAAAAAATATAGAAAAGAATCTGCAAAGGAAGACTTTATTAATCCACGAACATTAATTATAATTACAATTAAGTAAAATTTAATTGCATGACTAAATTAGAACAAATACAGTATGTCCCACCAAAAATACACTCGATTTTGAAATTAAATGAGCTGGTAATAAATAAAAATATTTCTATGTACTAAGTCCGTATTTTTAATACAAGATTTTTATATAATTTATTCATTGTTATGCTTGCAGATTCTGGTGAAAAAAATTCACTAGAATTTGCAAACATAACAATGAATAATTTATATAAAACCTTGTATTAAAGATATGAACTAATAAATAAATATATTATTTTAGCCCTACATGTACACTTTATTTACAACTATTGGTGGTTATTTTAACCCTTCACTGTGCACTTTATTTACAACTATTTGTAGTTGTTTTTAATCTTTACTGTGCACTTTATTTACATCTATTGGTGGTTGTTTTAACCCTTCACTGTGCACTTTATTTACAACTATTGGTGGTTGTTTTAACCCTTCACTGTGTACTTTATTCGCAACTATTGGTGGCTGTTTTAACCCTTCACTGTGCACTTTATTTACAACTATTGGTGGTTGTTTTAACCCTTCATTGTGCACTTTGTTTACAACTATTGGTGGTTGTTTTAACCCTTCACTGTGCACTTTATTTACAACTATTGGTGGTTGTTTTAACCCTTCACTGTGCACTTTATTTACAACTATTGGTGGTTGTTTTAACCCTTCACTGTGCACTTTATTTACAACTATTGGTGGTTGTTTTAACCCTTCACTGTGCACATTATTTACAACTATTGGTGGTTGTTTTAACCCTTCACTTTATTTACAACTATTGGTGGTTGTTTTAACCCATCACTGTGCACTTTATTTACAACTATTGGTGGTTGTTTTAACCCTTCACTGTGCCCTTTATTTACAACTATTGGCGGTTGTTTTAACCCTTCACTGTGCACTTTATTTACAACTATTGGTGGCTGTTTTAACCCATCACTGTGCACTTTATTTACAACTATTGGTGGTTGTTTTAACCCATCACTGTGTACTTTATTTACAACTATTGGTAGTTGTTTTAACCCTTCACTGTCTACTTTATTTAAAACTATTGGTGGTTGTTTTAACCCATCACTGTGCACTTTATTTACAACTATTGGTGGTTGTTTTACCTCTCTACTGTGCACTTTATTTACAACTATTGTTGGTTGTTTTAACCCATCACTGTGCACTTTATTTATAACTATTGGTGGTTGTTTTAACCCTTCACTGTGCACTTTATTTACAACTATTGGTGGTTGTTTTAACCCTTCACTGTGCACTTTATTTACAACTATTGGTGGTTGTTTTAACCCTTTACTGTGCACTTTATTTACAACTATTGGTGGTTGTTTTAACCCATCACTGTGCACTTTATTTACAACTATTGGTGGTTGTTTTAACCCTTCACTGTGCACTTTACTTACAACTATTGTTGGTTGTTTTAACCCTTTACTGTGCACTTTATTTACAACTATTGGTGGTTATTTTAACCCATCACTGTGCACTTTATTTACAACTATTGGTGGTTGTTTTAACCCTTCACTGTGCACTTTACTTACAACTATTGGTAGTTGTTTTAACCCTTCACTGTCTACTTTATTTAAAACTATTGGTGGTTGTTTTAACCCATCACTGTGCACTTTACATACAACTATAGATGGTTGTTTTAACCCTTCACTGTGCACTTTATTTACAACTATTGGTGGTTGTTTTAACCTTTCACTGTGCACTTTATTTACAACTATAGGTGGTTGTTTTAACTCTTCACTGTGCACTTTATTTACAACTATTGGTGGTTTTTTCTCTTACTCCATAATATCCCTACATTTGTTCACTATATTGTACATCACCTTTACAATGGATAGTCAATTCTACACTGAAGAATTTGTCATAAATACAATACTGAGAAGGTTTAGTACACATACCATCCTTATCTAATCTTATCAGTGAATAATCATATACACTCATCTAAATTGAAAACATGCAATGGTTTGTCAATTGGATAACTTGCAATGGAATGTACTGTAAAAATTCTATCGTTAATAATGAGAAATATATTAAAACTATAATATTGGCTTTAAAAATCTTCAATACATCATAGTGATTACCGTAGACTTTTACAGAAAATTTATCTGTCATAGAAAACAGAAATATTTTACAGGGAAAACTATTATAAAACCTTACAGTTATTTTGACTCATCAATCTTATAATACAAGTGTATATTTCTACTCAGAACATAATAGAAATAGGAAATACAGTTACTAAAATTAATTGGATATAATGAAAATGGAATTTCTAGTATTATTGTTCATCTAAAATGGTATGTTAACACTTAATTTCTTATCAGTTAAACATAACAGTTTTTATCTGATAATGCTATCAGACACATATCCGTCTCAAGCTAAAACTAGCGTACACGTCCCGCAAAAAAAGAAGACACTTCTGTTATTAGTTTTGACTAAAGGGAATTTAGTGAAAATATAATACAAGGGACTTACAAAGAGAAGACAAACAGCTAGGGCAGAAGCACCGTAAAAAAGATGTCACCTATGAATATTCGGTGACAAATTGACAATGCTCTTGGATGCAGAAAAGCTACTACTTGCAAACATCTACTATACCTTTTCCAATTGAAGTTCCTCCAAATGAAATAACATTTCATCGAAGTGAAATATAATTTCATCAAAGTGAAATATAACTTCATCAAAGTGAAATAACATTTCATCAAAGTGAAATATAACTTCATCAAAGTGAAAAAACATTTCATCAAAGTGAAATAACAATTCCTCCAAGTGAACTATCAATTCCTCCAAATGAAATAGCGTTTCCTCCAAATGAAATATCATTTCAGCAGAATAAAAATCGAATCAATACGCTGTCAATTAAATTTATCACGTGAAATATTACATGAAATTTATTAACATGATATTTATTTACATGAAATTTATTAACATGATATTTATTTACATGAAATTTATTAACATGATATTTATTTACATGAAATTTATTAACATGATATTTATTTACATGAAATTTATTTACATGAAATTTATTTACATGAAATTTATTTACATGAAATTTATTTACATGAAATTTTTTCACATGAAATTTATTCACACGAAACTTATTTACATGAAATTTATTCACATGAAATTTATTCACACGAAACTTATTTACATGAAATTTATTCACATGAAATTTATTCACATGAAATTTATTTACATGAAATTTATTTACATAAAAAAATATATATAAAATTTGTTTACATGAAAAAAATTCACATATAATTGTTACATAATTTTTCATTAATTTTTTTAGTAATTAATTATTTTCGATACATTTTTCATATGTTTTATTCATTATTATTTGCATATTTTTTCTTTTACTATTAATACGCCGCTAAAATTAATGGGGTAGTATATAAGTAAACTTGAAAAATATGTAAAATTAAATATATATAAAAAAATATTATGTAGTTAATTGATGCAAAGAAGACTAAATGAAATTAAATTCATGTAAATAAATTCATGTAAATAAATTTCACGTAAATAAATTTCATGCAAATAAATTTCATGCAAATAAATTTCATGCAAATAAATTTCATGCAAATAAATTTCATGTAAATAAATTTCATGCAAATAAATTTCATGTAAATAGATTTATGGTGACTGGTATATTCCACCTCGGTATTTTCCACCCCGGTATATTGCATCATAGGTATATTCCACCCCGGTATATTCCACCCCAGTATATTCCACCCCAGTATATTCCACCCGAGGTATATTCCACCCCGGTAAATTCCACCCCACTTCACGGGTTAGGTTTGTTTAGTTATTAACTTATTAATATTAGTCATTCATTAATATTATATGTAATGCTAGGTAACTTGTATTTTCACTGTATCAAATTATACATTTTGCTGGCTAATCACAAAAATTAAATTTTTCACTACACATGTGACAGAACAGCAGAAAGAAAGGTTGTTTGAACGCATTTATCAGTTGAGGTATTTAGATTTTCAATCTCAAGCAGATTTTTTACACTATCG
>CANNZV010001328.1:216034-367068 GCA_947561585.1 Caprella mutica | reverse complement strand
CAGTATTTAGTCACTTCATTTCAATCATTTCGTGGTTTATAATCTTCATTTCGGTATTTAATCACTTCATTTCGTTCATTTCGTGGTTTATAATCTTCATTTCGGTATTAAGTCACTTCATTCGTTCATTTCGGGGTATATAATCTTCATTTCGGTATTTAGTCACTTCATTTCGGTATTTAGTCACTTCATTTCGTTCATTTCGTGGTTTATAATCTTCATTACGGTATTTAGTCACTTCATTTCGTTCATTTCGTGGTTTATAATCTTCATTTCGGTATTTAAACAATTCATTTCGTTCATTTCGTGGTTTATAATCTTCATTTCGGTATTTAGTCACTTCATTTCGTTCATTTCGGGGTTTGTAATCTTCATTTCGGTATTTAGTCACTTCATTTCGTTCATTTCGGGTTTTATAATCTTCATTTCGGTATTTAGTCACTTCATTTCGTTCATTTCGCGGTTTATAATCTTCATTTCGGTATTTAGTCCCTTCATTTCGTTCATTTCTTGGTTTATAACCTTCTTTTCGTATTTAGTCATTTCATTTCGTTCATTTCGGGGTTTGTAATCTTCATTTCGGTATTTAGTCACTTCATTTCGTTCATTTCGGGATTTATAATCTTCATTTCGGTATTTGGTCACTTCATTTCGTTCATTTCGGTATTTAGTCACTTCATTTCGTTCATTTCGGCATTTAGTCACTTCATTTCGTTCATTTCGGGGTTTATAATATTCATTTCGGTATTTAGTCACTTCATTTCGTTCATTTCGGTATTTAGTCACTTCATTTCGTTCATTTCGGTATTTAGTCACTTCATTTCGTTCATTTCGGGGTTTATAATCTTCATTTCGGTATTTAGTCACTTCGTTTCGGGTTTATAATCTTCATTTCGGTATTTAGTCACTTCATTTCGTTCATTTCGGTATTTAGTCACTTCATTTCGTTCATTTCGGTATTTAGTCACTTCATTTCGTTCATTTCGGGGTTTATAACCTTCATTTCGGTATTTAGTCACTTCATTTCGTTTATTTCGGGGTTTGTAATCTTCATTTCGGTATTTGGTCACTTCATTTCGTTCATTTCGGGGTTTGTAATCTTCATTTCGGTATTTAGTCACTTCATTTCGTTCATTTCGTGGTCTATAATTTTCATTTCGGTATTTAGTCACTTCATTTCGTTCATTTCTGGGTTTATAATCTTCATTTCGGTATTTAGTCACTTCATTTCGTTCATTTTCGGTATTTAGTCACTTCATTTCGTTCATTTCGGGGTTTATAATCTTCATTTCGGTATTTAGTCACTTCATTTCGTTCATTTCGTGGTTTATAATCTTCATTTCGGTATTTAGTCACTTCATTTCGTTATTTCGGGGTTTGTAATCTTCATTTCGGTATTTAGTCACTTCATTTTGTTCATTTCGGGGTTTGTAATCTTCATTTCGGTATTTAGTCACTTCATTTCGTTCATTTCGTGGTCTATTATCTTCATTTCGGTATTTAGTCACTTCATTTCGTTCATTTCGGGGTTTATAATCTTCATTTCGGTATTTAGTCACTTCATTTCGTTCATTTCGTGGTTTATAATCTTCATTTCGGTATTTAGTCACTTCATTTCGTTCATTTCTGGGTTATAATCTTCATTTCGTTCATTTCGGGGTTTATAATCTTCATTTCGGTATTTAGTCACTTCATTTCGTTCATTTCGGGGTTTATAATCTTCATTTCGGTATTTAGTCACTTCATTTCGTTCATTTCGTGGTTTATTATCTTCATTTCGGTATTTAGTCACTTCATTTCGTTCATTTCGTGGTTTATAATCTCCATTTCGGTATTTAGTCACTTCATTTCAATCATTTCGTGTTTTATAATCTTCATTTCGGTATTTAGTCACTTCATTTCGTTCATTTCGTGGTTTATAATCTTCATTTCGGTATTAAGTCACTTCATTTCGTTCATTTCGGGGTTTATAATCTTCATTTCGGTATTTAGTCTCTTCATTTCGTTCATTTCGGGGTTTATAATCTTCAATTCGGTATTTAGTCACTTCATTTCGTTCATTTCGTGGTTTATAACCTTCTTTTCGGTATTTAGTCATTTCATTTCGTTCATTTCGGGGTTTGTAATCTTCATTTCGGTATTTAGTCACTTCATTTCGTTCATTTCGTGGTTTATAATCTTCATTTCTGTATTTAGTCACTTCATTTCGTTCATTTCGGTATTTAGTCACTTCATTTCGTTCATTTCGGTAATTAGTCACTTCATTTCGTTCATTTCGGGGTTTATAATCTTCATTTCGGTATTTAGTCACTTCATTTCGTTTATTTCGGGGTTTGTAATCTTCATTTCGGTATTTAGTCCCTTCATTTCGTTCATTTCGGGGTTTGTAATCTTCATTTCGGTATTTAGTCACTACATTTCGTTCATTTCGTGGTCTATTATCTTCATTTCGGTATTTAGTCACTTCATTTCGTTCATTTCGAGGTTTATAATCTTCATTTCGGTATTTAGTCACTCCATTTCGTTCATTTCGTGGTTTATAATCTTCATTTCGGTATTTAGTCACTTCATTTCGTTCATTTCGTGGTTTATAATCTTCATTTCGGTATTTAGTCACTTCATTTCGTTCATTTCGTGGTTTATATCTTCATTTCGGTATTTAGTCACTTCACTTCGTTCATTTCGTGGTTTATAATCTTCATTTCGGTATTTAGTCACTTCATTTCGTTCATTTCGTGGTTTATAATCTTCATCTCGGTATTTAGTCACTTCATTTCGTTCATTTCGTGGTTTATAATCTTCATTTCGGTATTTAGTCACTTCATTTCGTTCATTTCGGGGTTTATAATCTTCATTTCGGTATTTAGTTACTCCATTTATTTATCATTCTATCATTTACACTCTTCAAATACATTCAAATTAATTCTGTAAGCTTCATTTCGCGATTTACCTTCATTTCGATGGTTGATATATTGGAGGAGTGTGCAAGGGATTGTGGTTTTGAGTATAAGTAGGGAGAAGAGTAAGTGTATGGTTTTTAATGGTGGGGGTGACGTTGGAGAGAGTGTGATCAGGGGGATGGAAGTGGTGGAGGAAGTTAGATATCTGGGAGTGTTGGTGAGTGCAAGGAGGGACTGTTTTAGGGAAAATAAGAAGGAAAAGATAAGGAGTGCGGAGAGAATGGTGAATGTAACCTACTCAGTGGTGGAGAGGTCCTGTGACAGACTACTGATGGGCAAAACTTTTTGGAAGAGTGTGGTGCTGCCAGGGGTGTTGCATGCGGGAGAGGTTATGGTGTGGAATAAGACTGAGATTGGGAAGTTGCAGAGATTGGAGAATGGGGTTTGGAGAAGGATCTTGAGGGCACCTACTTATGCACCAGTGGCAGGTCTGCAGGGTGAAGTAGGGTGCTCGTCAGCTATGGCAAGGGACATGAAGATGAAGGTTAGGTTTGGTGGGTTCTTGATGAACACTGGGAATGAGGTACTGAGGGATATGGTTGAGAGGGTGAGGGAGAGGGGTGGTGGTAATTCATAGGATGAGAAAGATAGAGGAGTATATGGCGGAGCTTAGTTTGGACTGGGAGGCCCTGAGGGTGTTAGATAGCGGGGAATTGGGAAGAATAGTTGATAGGTGGGAGGAGAGTAGATGGAGAAGGGAGGTGGAAAGCAGAAGTACATTGGTATGGTACAGAGAGAAGGAGGGAATAGGGGGAGAATGGTACGAAAATAGGTGGGGAGCATGTCTGCTGTTCAGAGTAAGAACAAATTCTCTTAGATTGGGATGGAGGGAGAGATTTTGGGGTGGGGAGGTTGGGTGTAGGATGTGTGGTGCGGAGGAGGAGACTTTGGAGCACTTCCTGCTGGAGTGTCCTATGCTGGTGGAGGTGAGGGAGAGATATGGGGTGGTGAGTATGAGTGGGGTGATGAGCTTTGGTGAGAGGAATCTTGATGGGGTGTGGAGTTTTCTGGAGGAGGCGTGGAGGGAGAGGGGGTTGATGGCGGGGGGAGGGGAGTGGGGCTGCCAGAGGTGAGGGTTGAGGACTGGAGGAGGAGGTCTCGGCCCTGCGGAAGGGGCTGGGGGGTGTGAAGTCAGGGGGTCCAGGAGGGGGGACAGTGGCGCTGAAAAGCCATATTCTAGAATCCCCCCCGAAATCCAGTTCCAGTTCATTTCATGTTCATTTCGCGAAATACCTTCATTTCGCGATTTAGTCATACCGTTTGGCAACTCAAGAGTCAGTTGTTTTGTAAACAAAGATCGGAGAGTTTAGTGAAAGTGATATTAGCAAAGTGTAGCCTTGTAAGTTGTAGGTTCATGGATGTGGAAAGAAATGTCAAAGTTAGAAGGGAAATTAACATCATATTAAATAATTGTGATGAAGGAAATAGAAAATTTCATGTTACACAGTTACTGGAAATTTTAATGGGACAATCCAGACTTAAGCCCCATGGGCCATGTTTTAAAGTGTGGCAGGAAAGTGACAAGTTGCCAGTTAGTGAGAAAATGGATCCAGGGCACATTTAACTTTTAAGACACTTTCAAGGAAAAATTAGGCTTCCCAGTGAAGATTTTACACTTGAAAACATCTTTGCTTCATGCCTGATGCATGTGTATCTCTTGAGCCAGTCTGCAGAATATGTGAGATATTTGGGATATTCTCTCCGAACAATTTTGAATTAATTCCTATATTTACATTAATTTTGCTACGAACACTTCTGAATTAATCCTATATTTACATTGATTTTGCTACGAACAGAATAAGAGATCTCTACGAACACTTTACCAGTTTCTGCAGACTGGCTCTTGAGCCTATTTTATGAGTGATTTACTTGTTATTTATAGTTTTTCAAACTTATTTAACCCCTCAAAAGTCACTAAATGCTAATATACAGCCAGTCTGCAGAATATGGAACATTTTTCCAAGACTCTCTGCGGGAGTTTTTGATTGAAATTTAGAAATTTGAGATCTCTGCTGGAGATCTTGAATTAATTCCTATGTTACCATTAATTTAGCTGCGGGAGATTATGAATTAATTCCTATGTTACCATTAATTCAGCTGCGAGAGATTCTGAATCTGCTACTGAGACTGAGAGTCAGAGACTAGAGAGTAACTGTCTCTCAATTAAAAATCTCTGCGGGAGAAGAGACACATTCTGCAGACTGGATATACAGGCGACTTTGTCCATACTTTAGAACATGGGTTAGGCCTCAATAGTTGCTGGATAAACTTCACAACTTCATGATGATGCATCTTTTGCAGACTGGGGCCTGGGGGACATTCCAGTATGCAGAAATTCAGAATATGGCCAGTCTGCAGAATATGGAACATTTTTCCATGACTGCGGGAGTTTTTGATTGAATTTTAAAAATTGTAGATCTCTGCGGGAGATCTTTAATTAACTCCTATGTTATCATTAATTTAGCAGCGGGAGATTCTGAATCTGCTGCTGAGAGTCAGAGGACAGAGAGTAACTCTCAAATTAAAGTCTCTGCGGGAGTAGAAACACCTTCTGCAGACTGGGAATATGGGACATTTTTAACATTTTCTGTTCGAGCAATCCTAAATTTCCTCCTATATTTCTATATTTACACATATTTTACTGAGAACAAAAGCCAAAATAGTCAATAGAGGATTTCTTGGAGAACACTTTTACCCAGTCTGCAGAATATGGAACATTTTTCCAAGACTCTCTGCGCCAAGTAATAAGGCATGTCCAAACTCGCCATTTTAATGGCGAGTTTGTGACAGTTATTTTGAGCCCCTTCAATTGCAAATGGCGAGTTTTATCTATTTCTCTCCTATGCTACAATGTTATTTTGGAGAGAATTTATGAAAATTTGATCATTTTGGAGAGAATTTGTTGAATTTTGGAGAGAGCTGGAGACCAGTCTGCAGAATATGGAACATTTTTCCAAGACTCTCTGCGGGAGTTTTTGAATGAAATTTTAGAAATTGGAGATCTCTGCAGGAGATTTTGAATTAATTCCTATGTTACCATTAATTTAGCTGCGGGAGATTCTGAATCTGCTGCTGAGAGTCAGAGAGTAGCTCTCTCTCAAATTAAAGTCTCTGCGGGAGAAGAGACACATTCTGCAGACTGGCACTTTACCAGTTCCTGCAGTTCTGGGCCAGTCTGCAAAGCATGCACAATCAGTCTCTGAATATTCAATTTTTATGGCAATTTGTCTCCAAAGATTTTTAAATTTCTCTCCAAAATTGAAAATGACCTGAAAATTTTAAAATATTCTCCAATAATTACATGTAAACAAAGATATTAATTAGGAAATTGTCGCCGGGTAATTCAGAGACTAAATTCAAGGTTCTCAATAGTTGCCAGTTAAACTTCACAACTTCATGCATCTTTTACAGACTGGAGTCTGGGGGACAATCAACAATGGCCATGCGGACATGCCCATGCCAGCCAGTCTGGAAAAATAGGTTCTTTCTGATGAACTAATTACTCTGTGAGTCTGTTGGAGTTTACAGGCTTCAAAAGTTAATGGTAATTTGCTAAAAAATTGTATAATCTGCAGCATTTAGCATATAGAGTTCATCTGTTAGCCTAAGCAGTTTTCCAGACTGGCATGCCAGACTGTATTCGTGGTAAATTCCACCAACTTGTCAAGTTGTTGGTGGAATTTTTTCACTTTGAAAATAATATTCTGGCAAAGTCAGTGAATTTTATCTATTTATTCTATGTTACCATTAATTTCTCAGTGGACAAATGAGCAAAATGTTAGTGGATCAACCAAATTACTGGAAATTTATGGTGGATTTTTCTTCAGCTTTTGAAAAAGTCAGTGGAATTTTGTGCAACAAATACAGACTGGGGGCCCATGCCAGTCTGAAAAGTACAGCAGGATTTGTGGATTAATCCTGCGCCCAAGTCCTAGTTAATTCCTATGTTCCCATGTTATTTGCTGTGCCCAAATCCCTATTTCTATAAATAATCCTGGGTCTTGAGTCCCAGTTTGTATTTGGTGCACTGAACTCCTCTGACTTTTTTTCAAAAATCTGAGAAATACCTGCCAACATTTTTCCCAAGTAAAATAGTATGTCTCATAAACTCGCCATTTGTCTCTCCATCTCTCCCCAAAATTCAACAAATTCTCTCCAAAATGATCAAATTATCATTAATTCTCTCCAAAATAACATTGTAATTTGTAGCATAGGAGAAAAATAGATAAAACTCGCCATTTGCAATTGAAGGGCTCAAAATGCCAAGTAATGAAGCGTGTTAGGACACGCTTCATTACTTGGCATTTTTCATCAATGTGTCTAGTCCTCCAACATTTTTCCAGTTTCACCTCCAAAAATTAATGATAATATAGGAATTAATAGCTAAATATCCTCCGACATTGCAGGAATTTTTTTATTAGAGAAATTGAATATCTCCCGACATATCATCGGAATTTACCACCAAATACAATCTGGGGTCTGACCGTCTGAGGAGATCTTCCTTTCAGACTGGTGGCCGTGAGAGTCCATGTCAGTCGTCAGGCCCCAGTCTGTATTTCATGGTAAATTCCAGTCTGCAAAGCATGCACAATCAGTCTCCAGATATTTAATTTTTGGAGTAATTTCTCTCCAAAGATTTTCAAATTTCTTTCCAAAATGGCCAAAAATTTCAAAATACTCTCCAATAAATACATGTAAAGATAGGAATTAATTAGAAAATTGTCGCTGGATAATTCAGGAGACTAATTTCAAGGCCTCAATAGTTGCCGGTCAAACTTCATGCATCTTTTGCAGATTGGGTGGAATTTTACCCTCTTTGAAAATAATATTCTGGCAAAGTTGGTGGATTTTTAGCTATTTATTCCTATGTTACCATCATTAATTTTCGCCAGACTGCAGGAACTGGACCACTGCTATAGTCTTCTCCAAGAAATCTTCCATTTTGCTCTCTGTTCTCAGAAAAATACATTTAGCTAAACATAGGATATTCAAGATTGTTTGCACAGAAAATGTTAAAAATGACCCATACTCTGCAGACTTGGTCAGGCCCATGTGGCTGTGCACCAGATTGTATTTAGTGGTAAATTCCAATGATATGTCGGGAGATACTCAATTTCTCTAATAAAAAAATTCCTGCAATGTTGGAGGATATTTAGCTTTTAATTCCTATATTTTTGGAGGAGAAACTGTTGAAGGACTAGACAAATTGATGAAAAATGTTGGCAGCTATTTCTCAGATTTTTGAAAAAGTCCAGTCTGCAGAATGTGTCTCTTCTCCCGCAGAGACTTTGATTTGAGAGAGAGCCACTCTCTGACTCTCAGCAGCAGATTCAGAATATCCCGCAGCTAAATTAATGGTAACATAGGAATTAATTCATGATCTCCCGCAGAGATCTCCAATTTCTAAAATTTAATCAAAAACTCCTGCAGAGAGTCTTGGAAAAATGTTCCATATTTTGCAGACTGGGAAGAAGTCAGAGGAGTTCAGTGCACCAAATACAAACTGGGCTGCCACTCCGGAAAATACTTTACGATAACATATGAATTTTATAGGCTAAATGCTGCAGATTATGCAGTTTCTATTATTTAATTACTGTATTTTGAGGTTTGCTAAATTCCAACAGAGTAATTAATCCATCAGAAAAGACCACTTTTTCTAGAGTGGCTGGGCTGTGCATGTTGTTACTTGCCAGGTTTAGCAGTGATCTATATTGTAAGACTTAAAGACTGTAAGTTGTATTAGAATGGACCACAACTTTGGCCTGACATTCATTGTTATTCAAGTGTGTTTCCTTTTTTAAGGTAATATCCAGTCTGCTCAATCTGATTAACTTTTCGAGTATCCGTGCCAGTCTGCAAAAGATGCATGAAGCTGTGAATTTTATCTGGCGACTATTCAGGCCTTGAAATTAGTCTCCTGAATTATTTTCAAGCCAAAATTAAGTAGCATAGGAACATATAAATTAATTCAAAATTTCAAGGCTTTCAAGCCAATTAGACATATCTGAGTTTTGACATTTTGAAATCTAAGCCGATTAATTTGGCTTTAACGGACATACTCTGTAACATGGGTACACAGTAAAATTAATGTAATTAGAAAAATACTACTATCCAGACATACCAGTCTGCAAAGCATGCACAATCAGTCCATGTATGTCATATGAGAGTATGTCGGTTAAAGCCAATTAATTGGCTTAGATTTCAACCACTCTGTATTTAGTGCACAAAATTCCACTGACTTTCTGTAAAAGCTGAAAAAATTCACCATGAATATCCAGTAATTAATTTGGTTGATCCACCAACATTTTACCCATTTTTCCTCCAAAAATTAATGGTAACATAGGAATAAATAGCTTAAAATCCACCAACTTTGCTAGAACTTTATTTCTAAGGGGACCATCTGTAAATTTTGTAAAAAAAAAAATTAATAATAAAGCTACAGTTATGAAACTCTGTTTCTAAATATAAAATTGAATTCTCTATCGTTTTTGTTCATGCCATTTTTTCAATTAGACGCATAGAAAAAAGTTATTCGAACGAATTTCAAACTGGGTTTTCAAACATGGACCTCTAATGCAGTGTTGAAGCTACAGCTTTGCGGTTTTTTTCATTCGCTTCCCCATACTATTCTCTACAAAACTATTAAAGGCGATTTTTGAATTTCAATTTTTTTTTCAAATTTTTTATCTTTTTGAAAAAATACTAAAATTTCAAAAAAATATCTTAAAATTTATATATAAAAAAAATTAGAAATTCAAAAATTGCCATCTACCGTCTTGTAGAAAATAACCAGGAGCATCAAATATTAAAACCCGCTAACCCGTAGCTTCTAAACTGTATTAGAGGTCCTTGTTTGAACACCAAAATATGTAGCTATTTTGAAGTGCATCAAAAGGGTATTCATGCTATCGACCATGTTTTAAAAAAAAAATGAAGCTATTGTTCTGAAACTTTGCACCCATATATAAATTTGAATTCCCTATCATTTTTGTTCCTAGCATTTTTTTGATTAGACCCATAGAAAACGAGTTATTCGTACTAACAGAACGCTATATCCACCCCCTCCCCCTTCTCCCCAGGGGCATAGCGTCACACAGACACACTCTAGAGTTCTGATTTTTTGTACAATCATTAATAAGGTTGTTAGGTACCTATTTATCAAATAAAAACAAATAATACAATGTCGAGACCCTTTCACGGATAGTCCCCATAAGGGGAAAAAAATTCCACCGACATGTTGGTGGAATTTACCATGAAATACAGACTGGGATTTCAAAAGATCATAACTCAGATATATCTAATTGGCTTGAAATTTTGAATCAATTCTTATGTTCCTATTTTAATTTTGTCTTGAAATCTTCAAAAAATGAACATGGCAATCAGTCTCCAGATATTTAATTTTTAGTCTTAGGGTAATGTAACTAATTTCTCTCCAAAGATTTTCAAATTTTTCTCCATTCCATCCAGTCTGCAGAAACTGGTGAAGTGTTCGTAGAGATCTCTTATTCTGTTTGTCCAGTGTGTAGGATATGGGGGATATTTGGGATTTTCTCTCCGAACAATTTTGAATTAATTCCGATATTTACATCAATTTTGCTACTAACAGAATAAGAGATCTCTACGAACACCTGACTAGTTTCTCCAGACTGGCTTTTTGTAGCAAAATAAATGTAAATATAGGAATTAATTAAAAATTGTTCGGAGAGAATATCCTAAATATCTCGCATTCCATTATGACCATAAATTTTAAAATACTCTCCAATACTTACATGTAAACATAGGAATTAATTAGAAATTGGTCGCCGGACCAGGTATTAAAGCTTGTCCAGACTCGCCATTATAATTTACCATGATACAGTCTGGACTGTGAACAGAATAAGAGATCTCTATGAACACTTAACCAGTTTCTGCAGACTGGGTCTGAAGTGTAATTATAAACTTTTCAGTTACCACCTGTCTAAAATACTCTCTAATAAATTACATGTAAATATAGGAATTAAATGGAAAATTATCGCCGGATATTGGAAAAGGCCAGTTTTAAAGCCTCAACAGTTGCTGGATATACCTCACAACTTCATCCAGCTTTTGCAGTCTGGTTCAACACTCTGTCACACTCATAGATGCATCACTCACCAAGTAAAATAGTAAGGCTCATTATCATAAATTCTCTCCAAAATAACATTGTTGCATTGGAGAAAAATAGATATTTCTCACCATTTCCAATTGAGGGGTTCAAAATAACTCACTGAGTCGCCTTTAAAATGTCTATTTCAGTCCTCCTTTATTACCTTGTTAAGTAAAATAGTATGGCTAATGAACTCTCCATTTATCTCTCCAAAAGAAAGCAAATCTCTCTCCAAAATGATCTAATTATCATAAATTCTTTCCAAAATTACATTGTAACATAGGAGAAAAATAAATAATTCTTACCATTTGCAATTGAAGGGCTCGAAGTAACTTTCATAAACTCCCCATTAAAGACATGCTTTATTACCTTGGCTGACTCACTCAGACTTATCTCTCATATGTCATATACTCGTCACTGTTTCAAAGTATGACAAATTGGGAGCCAGTTTGCCGAGCATGCACAATCAGTATCCAGATATTTAAATTTTTGGGAAAACTGTCTGCAAAGATTCTCAAATTTCTTTTCAAAATGGCCAAAAATCTCAAAAGGCTACAATAATTACATGTAGTGTCGACCAGGATCGCTTCCCGCAATTTGCGCAAACTTTGCTTTAACTCGGAAATTAAAATAGGTATCTTAACAAAAATTGGCATGAGTATTCACCTCTGTATGATGCATAATCGTAGTAATTCTTAAGTTTCTATCTCTGATACTTTCTCTTTTATGGGATGAAATATATGCGGGGGAGAATTCTGACTTTGCGGGGTCGTTTCCCGCTGTGCCTGGGATCGGTTCCCGCACTGCGGGAACCGACTCTCGTTCATTATCTACCACGTTGTGGGAATCAGCCATGAAGAGTAGCTAGTCCTCACTACACTACGATAATGACTGCTTTTGATAACGTTGCCAGGTTAAATGAAACAAGTTATGAAAATGCTTTATTTAAGATACAGAATTTCCTAAATAAACTAGAAATGAAACTATAATTAGTATAGTTTTAATCAAATAATATATTCTTAGAATATGGCTATAAAATAATAATAGAATCACCTGGCCTTACGTGGATTTCCGTTTATGAACATTAATTTAAACAAATTGTTCAATTTGGTTTACCAATGCTTATGTACAATAGTTCCTTCCCAAATGAAACTACACAAATTAAACAATATTTTTCTTCTACATTCTTCAAATACTCCTCTGTTGCCTGGGGTTGAAATTTTATACAGGTGCCTTATCTATATCCACATCTGATTCTTCAGCACTAGTGCTGGAGCAAATTGGCTGCAACTGTTCATCTACTTTTTCCGTTTTCCTATTTTAACAATTCATTTTCTTTTCTTTCTCTATTTCATCACAAAATTCTTAATTCATCCATTGTCAGAACTTGAGCTTCAAGATTCATCCTACGTCGAACTTTTCGATGTTGCACTCTTTGTGTGAAGTGGTCTTACAAATTCTGCTTGAAACTCCTATTGATAGATATTTCTTTCTTATAGAATGAGGTATTCAATTCAGTGAAAGTGTTCTCTTTGTGATAATTGATGTGGGCTCTACCAGATATGTTTGGTTCTTCTATATCGCCTGGCTACTTTTGAGGACTTGCTTGAGGTGTGAGTTTCCTTTTCTCTTCGGGAGGTTAGTGGTGGCTCTCTTTCACTGCTTTTCCGATCGTGCATGTTGTGTCCCAGGATAAGGATTGGGAGTGTGCCAATAGCCATAAGGTTGACACCTGTAAATAAAGTTTGATTGTATAGAGCAATTCTGCATGATACGATATTAGCAATTTTATAGTGATTTTAACACTGAACTACATAATTTGTAACTATTACGTCAGGTCTCACCTTTAAAAATGATAAGTGGGTGTAACTTATCTTCGGCCACTGCTATCACTGTTATTGCTCCTAGTTCTCTTCATTCGGTCACGGAAAGCCCATTCGTGAATTCCAATTTATTTTGCAGCTTTCCTTGATAGAGTCCACCTCCCACTTTACCAATCGCATCTCTTACTTTCTTACTTTGCTTTCATCTAATTTTTTTTTCTTTTTTTTGTTGAATTTTTTTTTTCGGCATGATCAAACAAGTTATATAATGTATTTAATAGTTATGATAACCTGGAAGAAATATAATATATTACTCACGCTCTAAACATATAATATATACTTAATATGGATATTTTGATGTGCGGGAACCAACCCTGAAAAAGTGCGGGAAGCGACCCTAGCCCATATTTATCGATCGGGTCGATTCTCGCACTTACGTTTTCCTTTATAGTTTTAGAAATGGCTTGAGTTGACAAAATTTCTTTTAAAGCATGTTAACCAAGTACATACCCTATATGCATACCAATTTTTAGATAGGTATCATCTTTCGTTTACTTGTAATGTCAAAGTTTGCGCGATAGTTGAAAACATCAGTGGAAAATTTTTCAGGTACCTAAAATGTATGTTTTATTTGATCGCGAATAGAATTTTACTTATCGAGAGTATATCAAATGTAAATATATCAAAAGATTGCTAAGAAACAGTTCTTTTAGACTGTGTTTACAGATTTGAAAAATAATGTTTCTTTCGGAAGTTATAGAGTGCGGGAACCGACACTGGATCATTCACTGCGGGAACCGATCCGGGTCGACGCTACCTAAACATAAGTATCAAATTCAAGGCATCAAGAGTCGCCAGTTAAAAAAACTTCACAACTTCACCCATCTTTTGCAGACTGGGTCGCCAGTAAACCGGCAACTTAGAGGTGCAATAAGTTGGAAAACTTTTAAAATAAGGTAAAATCAGACTGCACAAACCTCTATTTTGGCTTCTATTGTCAATAAGATACATGGAAATATTACATATGAGAAAATTAAGAATTTCTCGCTCAAAAAATGTTAAAAATGTCCTATATTCTGCAGACTGGAGTTAAAATAACAAGTTAATCCATGTTCCAGGGGCTAGCAAATTCTAAGCCAATTTTGAGCCAAAATTTTTCAATTTTCAAATATACTTATCCAACTGATAAGTTTATACTTACACCTCAGACCGAAAGTTTATAAATTGTCACATTCTTAAAATTATTTCAATTTTCTGTGATAAGTTCTATACTTGGATCCATGATTAATCCACAAATCCTGTAATACTTTTCACACTGGCTGGTTGACAGAGTTTCTCACTGAATACAATCTATTTCCCAACTGTAAATTGACTAAATTTTTCACTAAGAAGCCAAATATCTTCTTTGAAGTGAGATAAATGTGGTGACTTAGATCCATTTTCTCATCATCCTGGCTACTGTCCTGTCACTTTATGGAAACATGGTTTACTCACTTACTGTGAAGTGTGAACAGAATAAGAGATCTGAAGGGACACTACCAGTTTCTGTAGTCAGTCCGAAATGGAATAGCAAGTGACTTGAAAACAGAATGGAATAGCCGGATAGATGGAATTTATTATCAATTTATTAATATGAAAATGGTGAAATTGAGTTTATATATATTAAAATGGAGTTTGTAAATTCTGAAATGAAACAGACTGTATTTGGTGCACAAAATCCCACTGGGACATTCCAGGACAAGTGGACCAAGGGTTAACACCACACCCCCTCAGATTTGCATGAAAATTGGAACAAAGTGTACTTGTGCCCAAAAACTCTATTTTGAGAATCTAAGCTCTCTAGCTTTTATAGGTCAAAAGTTACGACCTTGTGAACTTTTGAAAAAACGGGAAAAATGGATTGACATCACCATTTTTGTATGGCCATAACTTTCTTATTATTAGACCTAGAACAAAAAAGTTTAACATGTTTTTTGTTAAGAATGAGCTAGGCAATCTTTCTAAACGTTCAAAAATTTCATTATTTTAATTTTTTTAATAGGGATTACCGGATTAGGGATATATTTGAGCTCAAAAAGGTGCGTTAGACAAAAAAATATAAAAGTACAAGAAAAAAACATAATTTTGAAAAGTTAAAATGAAGTTGAGTTTCACAAATTACGAATTTACTAATATTAATAATTACCAATATTAAATTTATTACTGTTTATCAATATTCACTAATATTTATCAATATTTAAAAATATTTACCAATATTTACTAATATTTACTAGTGTTTATCAACAATAGATATTCCTATTTATTATTAACTACTATTATTTATTAGTAATCATTCTTATTTATTAATAATTTCTAATTCTTACCAATATTAAATTCACTAATGTTAAATAATAGTAAATATTTATAACTTAACATTGATGAATGTTAGTAAATATTAATTAATATTAGTAAATATTGATAAATATTAATAAATTTGTTATTTGTGAAGCTCTACTTCAATTTAACTTTTAAAAATTATGATATTTTCTTACATTTTTATATTTTTTTGTCTAACGCATCAGTTTGAGTTCAAATATATCCCTAATACCTATCAATAGTAGTAAATAATTATTAACTTTCCAACCTATAGCAAAGTAGTCAATGTAGATTTTTTGTTCTAATAATTTTTTTGTTAGGTGGGGCCTTTGAGGGTTCTTTCTTTTCGTTCAAAAATTAAAATAATTCAATTTTGTACACTTAGATTGCCTAGCTTATTCTGAACAAAAAACATGCTGAACTTTTCGTTTTAGGTCTAATAATAAGGAAGTTATGTACTTTCAAAAATGGTGATGTCAAGGCTTACAAATGGAAGCCTTTGTCCTTTTTTTCAAAAGTTTACAAGTTCACAATGCCCAACTGACTTTTTAAAAGGCTGAAAATATCCACCAACGGCAACATGTTTCCCAGGTTATAAAGGTTGTCAAATGATAAAGGTCAAATTTTTAGTTATTTATTTCTTAGTTACTGTTAGTTTTCAGTGGCTTGTTTGAAAAAAGGGTTTATTATTAGAAATATGTTGGTGGATTTTTTCTGCTGTTTATAAAATTCAGAGAGTTTTTATGTCCCAAAGACACCATGTGGCATGTATCTGATGTATGTCAGTTATAGGTAATTTATTGGCTTCCATTTGTAAGCCAATTAAGGGGACCGTTCCCGGGAAAAATGGCAAAATTAAAGAAAAATTTTTAATTGTGTAAATAGTTGCTTTTTAATCTTCTAATAGTGTGTGCAAAATATCAGAGCTCTCATGTTACTCTAACCCCCTGGGGAGAGTGAGAAAGGGAAAGAGTACCGGGGGGTAAGGATTCAATATGTAGCTACTCTAAAAACCTACTCTCAGCCAATTATAATTCGTAATAATTAATTATCTCGCTATATCTGGTATCTAACGTGCCACTAATCAGATGCACACTAAGGTATGCCCCTCAGTTACCCACAAACCTTCACAGGAGTCTTATGCAACGTGTCAGATTATCAAACTTTGAATGGGATTTTCTATTAGTTCAGAGATCTAAAAATCTTGTAATTCAAAAGCCTACGGCGGTTACAATTTTGAAGCTACGGCATTGCGATTTTTTGCATTCGATTCTCCCCGGAATTCTATACAAACTCTGGAAGAGTTTTATTTAATTTTTGAATTACTTTTCAAAATATTGAATTTTGAAATTTATATTTTTTTAATTGTTTTTTGTTTCACTAAAAAATTCAATAATACAAAAACCAATTCGAAAAAACAAAATAGCCCATCCACAGTTTGTAGAGAATCTTGTGGAGAATCAAATGCAAAAAACCATAATGTCATAGCTACAAAATTGTAGTATCCATTTATTAATTTACACACTGTTCGAAATTTGTTCAAAATTCGATTAACTCGTTTTCTATGGGTCGAATCGAAAAAATGTCAGGTCACAAAAACATCTTAGAATTCATTTTATACATGAGTACAAATTTTCATAACCGTAGCTTCAATAATAAAAAACTTTTCAAATTCTGGGAACGGTGCTCTTAACTCAAAATCAACTTCAAGCCTAATAAAATAGCACGGCTCATAAAATCTCCATTTATGTCTCCAGCTATCCCCAAAAGAAGCTAAATTTCTCTCCAAAATGATCTAATTAATTATCATTATTTCTCTCTAACTATCAGTCTGCATAAACTGTTAAAGATTTCATAGAGATCTCATTTTCTGTTCACAGTTAAATTAATGTAACTATAGGAATTAATTTAAAATATTTACAGAGAATTTCTCAAATATCTCGCATATTCTGCAGACTGATCCATTTGCATTGAAGAGCTTAAAATATCTGTCATTAAGCTTTATTATCTTGGAATCCAGTCCACAGAATTTGTGAGATATTTGGGAGAGTTAATTTTTATGTTTAGATTAATTTTGCTATGATTTTAATTTCTACAGTCTGGACTCAGTCTCTCGGATCTGTCTAATTGGCTTAAAATTATATTATTTCCGATGTTCCTAAAAAAGAGCCGTTTGGCATATTATGGGACATTTTCTATGCAAACAATACTTTAGTTTCATCCTATATTTACATATAATTTACTGAGAACATAGCTATCATGTAATGCATTGGTAGGCAACCTTTTTATCGTCGCTGACCGGTAAACGTTCAACAAAATTCTCGCAGCCCGGAGTAATTAATAAAGCTGATATTATTGGGTAGGCTGAAAATTTGTTCGGTTCAAAGAGGGTACTGCTTTCTTATGATGCCAAAATGGGCTTAATATAATATAATCCTTTAGAGTCAAAATGAGACAAAAGAATCTTGGCTCAGATTTTTTGTTAAATTTTGGCTGAAATTGGCTTACAATTTGTTGGTCTCTAAATGTTTAAAACATGTTAAAATAGTAATTAATTCGGAAATAATCTCAATGATATTTCAAAAGTATATTTTACCTCAAATAAAGTTTCAAAAGAACTTTGGCGTCAGTGACATACCTAATAGACCGGCCATTGAGACTTTCCCCCTTCTTTCTCCTCCCCCCTCCCTTCCATTATCAAATAGAATGTATATTAAACATACTATTAATTAGGTAAGACAAGTTTGTGGCTCTACTTCTAGATACACTGGATATCTATCTAACTTGTAAGAAAATGGTAATACTAATGTATATGTTCCGTGCAATTTGCCTATTTTGCACAATCTCCAGAATGCGCTGCGCGTTTTTATGATCTTGAAAATGTGCGTCAGTCTCGAGATTGTCACACATTTTCCAGATCCTGAAAATGCGCAACGCATTCTCTCATGTAATAACATGTTCAATTATTGAAATCTTCATTTTTTATTTAATTTGAAAGAAAATATTTTTACATTAAGAACAAAGGGAAAACAATTGAAGTTAATTCCAAACGTTTGGTAGAATGTTTGATATCTCAATAAAATTGAAATACCAGTTTTGTTCAAGTTTTCTTTAAGGAACTAACTGAAGCAAAATTACCAACATATTACCAAGTTATTATATATAGCTTTATCTATCATTTTTTGATAAAATGGACCAAATAAATGCATAAATAATATATTATCTACTCCATCACTGTTGGTCCTGCTTCATACCCTTTACCTGCCTTGCACACTCTCTAGATTGTTGCGCATTTTCAATGATCCTAGAAACGTGCTGCACACTCTCGAAGATTGTGCAAATCTGGTAAAATGGTGCAGAACATATAGACTATCTACTCACATTCTAGGTAGCTACCTACCTTGGTAATATTAATATGATGCAAATATATTGATTACAAGCCTGAAACGCATTACTTACTTTACTCCTCCCCCATTCTGCATAAACTGGTAAAGAGTTTGTAGAGATTTTCTAAATGGTTTTAATATATATTTTTGATATGAAGTACCTGTACCTATGTATGTGTGATATTCAAAATCTGGATTCAGAGTCAAACATTTCATGCACCATCTCTGCAGCTTTGATTAAAATATTATATAATTTATATAAATATTATAGCTAATTCATGTGTTTTATCCACTATTAATTGATTATTCTTTTCCCCTCTATATAGATATAAAAGAACACTATTTAAATAACAAGGAAATAAGATTAACAAGTTAAAGTCATTAAGTTGAAACGAAATTTAGCTAACACTATTTGTGACATCCTGGATTCTGTCCTTCCTGACTCCTGATGATATGCCCGTCTATGGTGTGATTGGTGTCATCTGTTTACAAGGTTAGTTTTTCTAGAGTAGCTTATCAAGCAGGATAATGTTGTAACACTAATCTTCTGATGTGTGAGCACCTATGTAGGATAAGTTATATTTATTATCATCATTTAATTGCTGTAGCTATATTTTTCAGTTTAGTGTCAACTGGAGTGATTCACAAACTTTTGTATTGCATAAAAACTAAAAAAAGATGGAAATTTCATACTTCTACCATCTTCAGATATCACTTTGATGATGATTTATACTAAATGTCAACCTTCTGTCTGCTTTAATTCGTTTTATATTATCAAAAAAACATAGTACAAAAGAATTGGGGTGTTGCATCACACTTTTAGGGTGAATAATCACAGAGCGAAAAGGAATGTTAGGCAGTGTTCTTATATGTTTAAACGGTGTCCGGAAAACTGCCAGGCGGAAAACTGCCGAAGCTGAAAACTGCCGAAGCTGAAAACTGCCGAAGCTGAAAACTGCCGAAGCGGAAAACTGCCGAAGCGGAAAACTGCCAATCACTTCTGAATTTAATGACTTTTGTCAGTAATAACAATTTGATTTATAAAAAAACGACGTTAGCACTTAGCTTAAAGGAGTAAAGGGAACATTCATTTTTACTTAGTATACAAAACGAAACTATAGTTTTTTTTATTAGAAAATATATTATTATTATAAATATTACAGTTAAAAATCAAATACATGATATGAAAAACATGAAACCTTTCTAAGAAAATACTAAAAGAAGAAGAAGAGTACAATTTCTTTGTTTACACAACTTATCTCTACATTATCATTTCATAACGGGTTTAGTGTCTAATTATTTCATTTTTGTTTATAATTTGATAATTGAACAAGCCTTCAAGCTTAATATTCGCTTGCACTCATTATAAAACAAATTCGATCGATGTTTGTGAAATATTTAGAATTTGCAACACAATTTCTATGATTATCAAACTGATACTATCGACCTAATTCTCTGACAATTTCACTCGATCGAATTGGATTGCATATAAATCAATAATATTTTTACATATAAATGGAAATTGTAAAAATGAAGGTGTTAATGCTATGTAGAATAAAATTGTAAATGTAATAAATATTGAACATACATATAAGTGATTTAACATACACTTAATTTATATAATATACAAGATACAAATTATAAATCTTATAAACATATAAAATCCTACATAGATATATAAATATATACATATTTTTAAAATGTACGTGACTGAAAAAATAAGTTAAAAATGGTAAATATAATTTCTTTAATTGTACTGAATTTGGTTCACTGTGTGTTTAATAAAGTATCTTTTCAATTGAATAATAAGTATTCTAATAATCAATGTACTTTAGTTATAACTGTAAAAAATGAATGTCTCCTTAATCACTTGATGAATGGCTAACTCTGTTTTTTATGAATTAAAATGTTAATCAAAAATAAAAAAATACATAAATTGACAAATAATTGACTGGCAGTTTTCCGCTTGGCAGTTTTCCGCCTGGCAGTTTTCCGTGTACCGTTTAAAACTGTTTTGGGGACTAGAAGCTACAACCCACACAATGTGGGGCAAAGGTATTTACTTTTTTGGTCAAATATTATGGTCTGTTCTCTCCTATAAAATAGAAATTTTCCACCTAAATAAGATTAGAAGTCAATGAATTTTCATTCTACTAGAAAACCAAGGTTAGTTTTGGAATCCCTGAAGTATTTGTAACAAAGGGATGAGAAATATTACCAATTTTTATAGTATCTTATTATTCATCACAGTTCAAAATCGAAAATTTAGATTTTTGTGAGTTTTAGCATCAAAAGTCTAATTTCTAAAGAAAACCGGAAGGAAGATTTATTATCTAGTTTAGTCACTTTGTTAGAAAAGTTACACTAAATCTGAAATGGTTTTAGTTTTTGTTTTAGCATTTAACCTCATAGACTTCTATTTGTTTGAAATTTATGAACAAAATTTTAAAGACCTCCATCTTTTTCAAAAAACTATGCTAAAATAAAAAATACTCAAACAAACTGTGTTCATTTTCTAAAGTTACATATGTTTCGCAAGTTTCAACTCAGTTGGTACACAAATAAAAATAGTTACTGAAATCTGAGATAATCCCCTTTGAAATGATAGGAAATTTATATTTGTTTACGGCTAACTGTATCACATATACATACTCCTCAAATATTTTGAGATAATATTCATATCAATAATAAAGGAAAATAAAAATATAAAATTATATATATTGAAAAATATATATACCTATAACATTATTTATATTAATAAATATATACTTTTTTACATATATTTAAAAGTATATATGTAAAAAATATTTATTTAAATACAATTTATATATAAACAAAATAAAATATATATTTACATATTCAAATTATATATAAACATAATCAAATATATTTATATAAAGATAAATTGAAAAGTTATTTTGTTTGTGACAAGCTGTATCACAGAAACAAACTCAAATATTTTGAGGTAATATTCATTATATAATTAATAGATAAAAATTCAATGAGTACTGTTAGGTTATGCAAGTGTACTTTCCCATTAAAATCAACGGGATAATCATAGTAAAGGGAAAAGAATATACATTTATTTCAGTCTTTTATTAAACTGAAAATAATTACCCCATGAACTGTGCGATGAAAGGCCTAAAAAAAACTTCTGTTTACTGTAACTTTTCGTATACTCCACTTAGATGTCAAGTACATAATTTATAGAACCATTTATGAACTTTCCAATTGCATAATTAGATTTCCTAAATTATTATTCTTTCATTGTAAAATGCAGGTGCGATCAATCACCCCAATCCTCCGAGTTGATCACCCCAGTCGACACTACTTGTTGCATTCATTTTAATTTCCACAACATAATCATATTTACGTATGTGTGAGAAACTGCGTAAATAGGTAATGGAAACTATGATTTGCAATTGCTTCTCATATTACCGGAGTTATTTCAATTGAATTTTTAATTTCAAGGTCACCATTAGGTAGGTCAAATAGTCATTAAGTACTTTTGGAAATAAATAGGTAGGTCAATTGTTAATTGTTAGATTAGCTATCTCTTTTCTATCATTTATTCCACCTTCTGTTATAGTTATCATATTAAGATAGATGAACCTGATGAGCTTAATGATCAGTAAGTAAATCACATAGGATCACGATAGAGATCTATCCTGACATGATTGTTTATTTACAATCTCATTAAGGCTGAAAGTCCAGTGTATGCTCACAAATATCCAATAAGGGTACATAAAAGTTTAGGATAGAAACAAACCAATTTCACCAAATTAAAAATTTCTAACTCTACAAATCCATATTGTGTTTTAGTGAAATTTTTCTATCAGAAAATTTTAGAAAAAGGGAAAAACATTTGAATTGGACACAAAACTAGGAATAAAAAGCCATATACTTTTTTTTAGACAACTGTTTTTCAGATCATGTTGCAGCTTCCAATTTGTATCTATCTATAAAACCCCATGGAGAAATGATGATTATTTGCACTTTCTGAATTTTTGGAAAAATTAGTTAAAAGCATTTTTACATTAATTGAGCTCTAATATTTTAACATTACAGGAGACAATCTAATTTTCTGAGATAGTACATAAATGGTATATAATTATCACTTCGAAATTGATCGGTTATCCATTTTATTAGGTTCAAGTGAGCTATTTCATCCCATATTTTAGTAACTGTTATGAGCTTGGTTTCATATAAACACTTAGTATTACCTTTATTCAGGTTTTATTTAACTAAATATATCACATGGTTCTGAAATTCAGGGAAACAATTATAACAATTAATTGAATAGAAATAGCAAAATACACAAAGTAAACATTAAAGATCTTAGAAAATAATTATAAATATTAGGAAATAATTATACAGGCTTAGTAATATTGAAGCTAGTTTCACTCTATAAAATTAACTAGACATATAATGTTTATATAGGCCGAAGTTTAGTATAGAGCAGCAACGAGGAGATTAAATCATAATTATAGGAAGCATCACTTATTAAGGAGGTAGAGAAAACTAATTAAATTATTATCTGTCAGGTTTATGACCAGTTATTATTTATTAGTACAAATATAGAAATGCATAGATTAGTTAATATGAGATTTTTTATGATAATGATAGGAAAAAGGGTAGAACTCCATGTAATTAGGTCCTTCACATATCAGTTCTCTCTTGACACGAGTGTTCTCTTAGAAATAGCTCCTATGGGCGTATCATCAAAGGTATTATCATCACATTTAATAGCAAGGCTTTTACATGTATATTGAATAACCATCATTATTATTTCAGTTTTTATTTAGCAACTTAATGATTTTCTTTATTTAGCAACTTAATGATTTTCTTTCAAAAATGTTGAAGTTTTCTTTCAACTATCAATTTCAGCAATCAAGAATCTGCAGCCTTGTCTCTAAAATTATTACTACAATTCAAGATTGACATCAGGTATGAAATGTGAATAAATGGAAGTTTATAGCTAGCCATGTGTAATTGTGCATGTGAAATAGATAACTTTATGATTATATTGTAGAAGCAACATTGATACATTTTCCTAATGTTAATCTTTAATTGAAACTTCTATGCCTATTATTTCTCCAATATTTTTATTTTGTAGATGATGAATTTGAGAGATGAAGGGCCTGAAAACTCAGCTGCGGGAGTTATTGCTGACTTGTCCAATGTGATCTATTTGGTGGAAGAGGAAGATAATAAGCCAGATATATCGGCTATTCCTTGTCAAAATATAACTAATTCATCAGAAGGAAGAGATCATCAAGATCCTCTCTCCTGTACTACAACATACCAAAATGTTGTTAAGAGTGAAATTTCTGAACATGAATCAACAATCAAACTTGAATTTTTTGATTATGAAAACAGCAATGAGGATGTTGATCTTGATCATTCAACAGAAGGAGTAGATCATAAAGAATGTCTCTCTGCAAACTATGAATATAAAACTGTCCCCAGTAGCTCCTTACTTAACAACATCAAACGAGATGATATTGATGAAGAGAATAAAGCTGAAACGCACCACAAAGAGTTATACAAATGCAGCTTCTGTACTGAAGACTTTTCTAGTAAAGCTGAACTCACTGTTCATCAAAAAGTTCACACTGGTAAAAAGCCAATTAAATGCAGTAATTGTGATAAAGCATTCTCTTTTAAATCAGATCTTGTTAGACATGTAAGAACTCACTCTGGTGAAAAGCCATTTAAATGTAGTGATTGTGATAAATCATTCTCCAATCGTTATAATCTAACTGTTCATCAAAAAGTCCACACTGGTGAAAAACCATTCAAATGCATGAATTGTAACGAAACATTCTTAACTCGTTATAATTTAATTGTTCATCAAAAAGTTCACTCGGGTGGGAAACGATTCAAATGCAGCTATTGTGATAAAGAATTCCCATGTCAATATAATCTAACTGTTCATCAAAGAGTGCACACTGGTGAAAAACCATTTAAATGTAGCTTCTGTGATAAATCGTTCTATTCTAAGTCCAATCTTGTTCCACATTTAAGAATACACACTGGTGAAAAACCTTTCAAATGCAGTTTTTGTGCTAAAGCGTTCATTTCAAAACTCAATTTGGTTACACATACTAGAACACACACTGGCGAAGAGTCATTTAAATGCAGTAATTGTGATAAAACACTAACTTCAAAACGCAATCTAATTTCACATACTAGAATTCACACTGGTGAAAAGCCTTTCAAATGCAGTTACTGTTATAAAGCATTCTCTTTAAAACCCAATCTTGATTCACATATAAGAAAACACACTGGTAGTAAGCCTTTCAAATGCAGTCATTGCAATAAAGCATTCTCAACTAAACACAGTCATATTTACCATATAAGAACTCATATGAGCAAAAAGCCATTTGATTGCAGTTATTGTGATCAAGCATTCTGTTCTAAAATCAATCTGGTTACGCATATAAGAACACACACTGGCGAAAAACCATTTAAATGCAGTCATTGTTGTAGAGCGTTCTCTACTAAATCTAATCTTGTTTCACATATTAGAACTCACACTGGTGAAAAGCCATTTGAATGCAGTCATTGTAATAGAACATTTTCTTCTAAACGAAATCTCGTTTCACATTTAAGAACTCATACGAAAAAAAAATCAGGAAAATAGTTCTTATAATTTGTGGCCACCTACCAATGTCAGTTAAGGGAATGGAATGGGATAAGAGATTATTAAAAAACCTTAATGTGTGAAAATTTGCCTCCTTCCATCTGCAAGCTATTTCACTCGTTAGTAGTCTTCTCAGGGTTTAAAATTGTAATTGCAATGTAGATTGCTTCAGGTTTAACGTTTCCGAACTACGAACTAAGTCATAGTTTCATGTGAAGAGTAAAATTAGATTAATGATTGGAAATTTGGAATATTGTATTACAATATGTTGAAGGTAGAATAGGCCCACTTCTTGGTTGGATGCTGTCAGATTGCGGACAGATTGGTGAAGCTAAGATAATTGCATTATTTGAGGTTGATTATTAGGCAATTAAAACTATATCCAGCGGACTGGATATTAGAACATAGAATGTGAAAGATTGTCATGCATAAGATAATTGAGTTTATTAAGACAGGGATTTAGTCTTTTTTATATCCAGTGATGATATTGGTATAATTGCATGCGGAAAGTCTTAGGCAACAAAGTAGAGATCACGTTTCTCAAAATTTTTACTCTATAATTATAAAATAGAAAAATCATGAAAACTTTTTTGAAAATTTCATATTTGTGAATTCCTAACTCTTGATTAAAGACGAACGTGGTGAAACCATGAACAAAAGATTTCTTATTTCTAAGTTTTATGATCTTTAATAAAAAAATATTGTTAGGTGGAATGATCCCCTTAAGACTGGCCCACTTATTTTAATTGTAAAAAATTTTAGGGTATTGATTTTAGGCATTATTTATATTTAAGTACTTTAGGACAGAATCTTGATCTCGGATGTTTATTAACAGTTATTACGATCATCCATATGTATGGTCATGTGCTTTACTTTGGTCAGTATAATAATAAGTTTATCAATCGTTTCATTATCATTGTGAAGTATAAAATTAATTGCAAATTTATTAAATTTTTATCTTTTTTTGGGGCAGGGGGTCTGTTTATCAGTTGCTAGGACAATTGCCACCACCGGACAACTTTTTAGCATTTATAATTATGAAAGCATATTGTTACAACCCTAATTATTATTCTCATGATTCTTCACTTGAAAATTTTCATAATTAAATAGTAGTGATGTAAATACCTATTGTTTGTCTATTATCAATTAATAATTTATATAGAATTTTACTGGGTGAGGTAATAAGGACTTTCATCAACAAGTGATCAATCAATTATGTTTCATATTGATAACGGTAATTAAACATATTAATACAGTAAAATAATAATAGTAACAGGTGTCATAGAAGATAACCAGTCACTAAAACGGAACGAAATTTTTGAAAATTCATAATGAAAAATACAAAAGGAGTTGAACAAATTTAAAATATGATCAAAATTTGAGCAACTTATTTCAAATACTGTAATATTAAATATTTGCTTAATAATGATAGTGGTGATTGAGGAAGAAATGTGTAATTTATAATGGAAATGATCAAATGTAGAATAGATATATAGTGTATGATGGAAATAAATTGTACAAAAACAATATTTAATTTATTACATCACCAATTGAAATACTTAATTTCATAAAATAGCATTAAATGTCGTATGAAGAAATTTGTCTCTTAAATATGTAAATAATTAGTCGTATAAAAGTACTATGGATATTTCATCACTATCTTTTAAGTTAAGAGGCCTGACATTAATTATTTGGGTGACAATTGTCCGGGAGTGTCAATTGTTTTTTGTAACGGTTTATCAGACTAGGGGTTTAAAGTTATTATTGCCGATCCCTCCCCTTAATATCCCAAGGCTTTATCTATGTAGTCATTCTATTATTGTACTTAATTTTTTTTTTAGTTTGGCGCGCTTCTTCTTCTTCATCTTTCATTTGTATTTTCTTTTCTTTCGTGGGAACTCTTTTTTTTTAAATCTAGTAGCTAACTGCCATACACCACCTTCACTTATGACCACACTGTTGAAAAACTGTTAGGACAATATAAACAAACAGGAACGTAATTATAGGTGGGAAAAATCTGCATTAGCCAACGAAAACAGAATGACTTAACGATAGTTCTCGTTGAAGTTTTATTTTTACTTTTTTTTTAAATTAATTTCGTACTCGCTTTTTTGACTAGTGTCACCTTTGCGGCGCACTTCTGATGTCCTACGATGAATCGTGATTCGATAACTTTTGACGATATTTATGCATAGCATATTTGTGACCGAGGCAGTAATCTGGATATTGGTGACTACCTAATTCAAACGCATCCCATTCTATAAACATTGTTGTGAAATTATACAGTAAAAATAATTTTAAATACCTACCTAAACTTCCTATGCTTGACAGGCTTAATCACCATATATTTTAATATTCTGTGTGTATTTGTCTGTTGGTTGGATACAAGAAAATTGTCACTATTTAACATTTATGAGACCATTAATTCCATGACTAAATTGATTGTCAGGTTAATAAAGAATTCGTATAACAAAAACTCGATACAAGAAGTACGGGATACGAAAAATGCTTGATTTCCAAAATTGAGGGATTTAAAAAATTGTATATTAGGAAAATCGTGATTTGATGAATGTTTGAATATTTTAAAAATGCCGGATTTTAAATGTTCGTGAAATTTAACAAAATTTGGAACTTCAAAAATATGAATTTTCTAATAAATATGAATTTCTAATAAATCTGAATTTCTAATAAATCTGATTTTTTCAAGAATCGAGATTTAATAAATAGTCTGAAATTAAACAAAAAGAAATTTTCCGAAAGTGACTGTACTCATTTATATTAATTTTGATGTCACAGGAACACACTAAAATGAAAAGTCAATAGCTTAGCAATGTCATAAATTCAATTAATCTACTACACATGTAATAAATCAAAATAACTTCAAAAGCATTACTCATTAAATCACTTCAAATCCAATCTGGAAGTGTTGCCTACAATGAATTGTATACTATGGATCAAAGTTTAATACCTTATTTAATATTTCTTTATTGATTAAAAATGGATTTGTTTTTCTCAGACTACAATTAATGCTCATACATAAATTTATCTAACTTCTCATACTCATAATATTCAATTCAACTCATAAACAAGTGAAATCTTGCAGATTATTGATGGATTTTTTCCCCTTTACTATCTTTAATGCTCATTTATCAATTGAATTAACCTGACCCATAATACTCAATTCAACTCATAAACAAGTGGTATCTGAATATTCAGTCTCCAGAGTTACTTCTGTGTTAATATTTTGCAATTTCAAGATTTCTTCAGAAAAATGTGAAAGTTTTCTTCCAAACTATCAATTATAGCAATCAAGAATATGCTGTCTCGTCTTTGATTATCACAACACATTCAAGAGCAACGCCAGGTATGAAATGTGCAATTGTGCATATATTGGAAGTATATAGCTAGTTGAAATTTATAATATTTCGTTTATTCTAGATGCAACTTTAGTACATTTTTTAAAATATTGATATTTTATTTGAAACCTAATGTCAAAAAGTTCTCATCTATTCTTATCTTGCAGATGATGAATTTTGAAAGTAAAGGGCCTGAAAATTCAGCTGCAGGTGTTGTAGCTGACCCATCCAATGAAATTTATGTGGTGAAAGAGGAAGACATTCAGCCAAATGTTTCAAGTCTCTCCTATCAAGATGTTATTACTTCAACAGATGAAGTAGATCATCAGGATCCTCTCTCTTGTTGTACTACATACTATAATGATGATGATAATAATGGAACGACTGAAAATGACACAACAATCAAGCTTGGAAATATTGACTATGAAAACAGAAGAAAAAGAGTTGATCTAGATCCTTCAACAGATGAAGGAGGTCAACAGGAATGTTTCTCTACAAACTATAAAAGTAAAATTGTCTCCAGTAGCCCAATACTTAACAACAAACGTATTAATGTTGATGAAGAGGATAAAACTGAAACTCACCACAAAGAGTTATACAAATGCAGCTTCTGTACTGAAGACTTTTCGTTCAAAGCTCAACTCACTGTACATCAAAGAATGCACACTGGTAAAAAGTCATTCAAATGTAGTTATTGTGATAAAGGATTCTCAACTCGTTACTATTTAACTATTCATGAAAGAGTGCACACTGGTGAAAACCGATTTAAATGCAATTATTGTGATAAATTTTTCATTTCTAAACCCATTCTTGTTAGACATATAAGAACACACACTGGTGAAAAACCATTCAAGTGCAGTTTTTGTGCTAAAGCATTCTGCTTCAAATCAGATCTTCTTAGACATGAGAAAACTCACTCTGTTGAAAAGCAATATAAATGTAGTGATTGTGATAGTTCATATTCCAATCTTTACAACTTAACTGTTCATCAAAGAGCTCACACTGGTAATAAGCCCTTCAAATGCAGTTATTGTGATAAAGCATTCTCTTTTAAATCAGATCTTGTTAGACACGGAAGAACTCATTCTGGTGAAAAGACATTTAAATGTAGTGATTGTGATAGATCATTCTCCAATCTTTATAACTTAACTGTTCATCAAAGAGTTCACACTGGTGAACAACCATTCAAATGCATGAACTGTAACGAAACGTTTTTAACTCGTTATAATTTAACTGTTCATCAAAGAGTGCACACTGGTGAAAAGAAATTCAAATGCAATTATTGTGATAAAGAATTCCCAAGTCAAAATAATCTAATTGTTCATCAAAGAGTGCACACGGGTGAAAAACCATTTAAATGCAATTACTGTGATAAAGCGTTCTATTCAAAGTCCAATTTAGTTCCACATTTAAGAATACACACTGGTGAAAAACCATTCAAATGCAAATATTGTGATAAATCATTCCCTTCTAAGTCCAATCTTGTTCCACATTTAAGAAGACACACTGGTAAGAAACAATTCAAATGCAGTTATTGTGATAAAGTTTTCATTTCTAAACTCCACTTGGTTACACATACTAGAACACACCCAAGTGAAGAGTCATTTTAATGCAGTTATTTTAATTAATCTTCTTTTACTATGGAGTCTTGTTTATCATATAATAACACACACTGGTGAAAAGTGATGAGCTATTTGCATCTAGTCATACTAGTAAAATTTTCTCTCTTCTAAACGAAATCAAGTTTCATATTTTGGAGCTCATACTGAAGAAAAGGACAGAAATTAGGTTCAACTAGTTATTAAGATGCTAATCTACTCGGTCGTCTTCGGTTGACAATAGATTTAATCTTTAATCACTTGGGTGACTATTATAAAGTGCATCTCAATGATTGTTTGATCCCAAAATTACTATATTACTTTCAATATTTCTTATTTTGTTGATCCCATATGACTTTCAGAATAGATAGTTTGATTACAAAGTATGTGTTTTTTGCTATTTTCAATCAGCTATATTTAAGTCTACTCACACTTAAATGTTCAAGACCTTGTCTATTTTTAAGGAAGAAAAGTTGAAAGTATGTTACTTTTGTCACATGGTATAATTAGACTTTTGTGTACTGTAGTGACTAACAACTGAATGCAGCTGATCTCTGAGAGAACGGTAGCACCTATTAATAACTAATACATAGCAGTGATTGTACGATAAATTGTTTGGCACTGGTATGAAAGGTTTAGGTCTGTTTGAAGAATGTTAGTAGATTTTCAGCTAACTGGAATTGTACAATTAAAGATATATAATTATTGTTCTACCATCTATATGTTTAGGATTCGATGTAAAATTATAAATCCTACTCCAAAACAATTTATTTCAGCATTTTAGATAGCATAGATTAGGAGTGTTTTAAATCATTTCCTTTCAGAAAAAAATCAAGAAATTTTGATAAACATTTTTTATTTATTTGATTTAAATTTTCTCTGATTCCAATGTATTGCATGATATTAAGGAGTGATATCTGTTTAGGCTATCAATTATCAGTCTTATAGTTAGTGGCCACTTACCAATGTCAGTTGGGATGCAAGAAATTGCATTTCCTACTGCCATATTTTGACTTACAGTGATATTATTGGTTTCATTGGATGGAAAGTGCAGATCATTATTTTATAAATTCTTACTCTATAATTCCATTTAAGAAAAATTCCCATAAAACTTTTTTATCAATAAATTTGTACGTGTGAGTTGTGAGGCTAACACTCGAAAGACTATTTTCGAGAAACTTGATCTACAATTTGTTGGCTAAGTAATTTCGCTACCAATGATACTACTGTCATCACTGTATGTCAAAAATTGAAGGAGTAGGTACATTTATTAGGTACAGCCTAAATTCAAGTTTTCTTATACTATATCTCGTTTTCAATATAGAAAATTTTCTACAATCTACTTATATTTAAAAAAAAACTGAAAGTGGAACGATCATCCTACTTATTGTAATTGTAATAATATTAGGCTGTATTGATTATAGTTGTAGTAAATAATTACCCAACACGTTCCCCGCGCATTCCCCGCAATAAGCATTTTTAACATTCAAATAATAAATACTTGCGTAATGATTTATCAATGAATCAGAATTTTTATTAAATTAGAAGTATTAACCGTATATTACTTACACTCCAGAGCTTGCAACACGATGTATCACACATCATTATTTAATTAAATAGACCAGAAAATTCTTTCGGGGGAGAGTGTTAAAAAAAATAACCGTGATCTCGGATGTTCATCCATTCATTACCGATTATCCATAGTATTTTTCTGAGCTTTACTTAATTCAGTACAATAATAAGTTTACTAGGCGTTTCATTACCATTGTAAACTCTAAAGTTGATTGCGAATTTATGAAGTTATAATCTTATATCTGGGGCAGGGAGTCTGTTTATCAGACTAGGGGTTTAAAATTATTATCGCCGATCCCCCCCTGATTATCCTGAGGCCACGTGTATGTAGGCGTTCTTTTTGTGACTACCTAATTCAATTGTATCCCAATCTTGAATAAATGTGAAATTCTACAGTAAACATAAATTTCGAAAACTACCTAAACTTTTTTTTACATAACAGTCTTACTCACCATATATAGATATACTAATACACAGTGTGTATTTTTCTGTTGGTTGATTGCAAGAAAAATGTCAGTTTAAACAATTATGATACGATAAAATTTCATGAATTAATTAATTGCCAGGATAATAAAAAATCCGGAAAAAAAATAAGGTAACACAAAATAGTATACGAAAAATGCGTGATTTCCGAAGATGAGGGATTTAATATTAAGATTAAGTAAAAGAATGCGAGATTTGACAAGTATTTGAAATTTCAAAAATGCCGGATTTTAAATGAATTTGGAATTTAAATTTATTGAATTTAAAATAAATCTAGCCTATCAAAATATCTGGAATTACAAAATGATCCGAAATTGCATAATAAACTGATATCCCAAAAATTCCAAATTTTCCGAAACTTATAGTAATTCACAAGAGAATTCTGGTTGACTCAAATCTGAATAGCAGAAAAAAAAACATCTGAATAAAAAAAAGATAACTGTTTTAAAAAGTCTGGATAATAAAATAATACGGATAATTTCTAAAATAATACTCTAATTTTAAAAGTAACCAAACATTTATTAACCGTCATCTTTGACGGTTAATTCACTAATATTATATTTTAATCATTCAATACTTATAAACATGCTAAGATATGATACTTGAAGATCGTCAATACTCACTAAATACACTGTTTCTACCAAATTAAAACATGTCTGATGTTGTGAATGTGTTCTGATCAGAGAAAATACACATTGACAGTAGACATTTATATTCGTTTGTGATGTCATCATAGGAACACGCTAAAATGAAAAGTCAAAGGTCGGTAGTTCCACAAATTCAATGAATCTACTACACTAAACATTTAATAAAATCTAAATAACTTCAACAGCTTTATGCATTTTAATTACTTCAAATCTAATCTTGAAGTGTTGCCTTGCAGGCTGACGGTCACATCACATTACCACTGACGCAAAACACTAAATATTATATCAATAGTATATTATGGATCAAAGTTTAATACCGTATTTACTATATTTTTTATTATTAGTAATGGATTTCTTTTCCTCAAACTACAACTAATACTCGTACATCATTAAATCTGACTCCTAATACTCAATTCAACTCGTATAAACAATGACGTAAGAAGATTCAATCAATAGAGTTATTTCTGTTTTCTTGATATTTTATAAACTAATGACTTCACCAAAATGTAGAAGTTGTTATCAGACTATCAATTATAGTAATCAAGAATATGCAGTCTAGAAGTTGATTATCACCACACATCGAAGATTGACCCAAGGTATGATATTTGCATATGCTGGAAGTTTGTAGCTAGTTTCTGTGTATGTATTTATATTGTAGATACAGCTTTTGTTCCTTTTTTTTAAATTTAAAATTTTAATTGAATCATTCATGTCAAATGATTTCAAATTAATATTATTTTGCAGATGATGAATTCTGAAGGTCAAGGACCTGAAAACTCAACTGCAGGAGTTATTGCTGACTCGTTCAATGTGATTTATTTGGTGAAAGAGGAAGACATTAAACCTGATGCTTCAGCTCTCTCATGTCAAGATGTTACTAATTCAACAGAGGGAGTAGATCATCAGGATCCTCTTTCTAGTACTACATACTATAATGATGTTAAGAATGAAACTTCTGAAAATTATTTAACAATCAAGCAAGAAAAAATAGACTATGAGAACAGAGCTGAAGATCTTGATCTTGATTATTCAACAGAGAGAGTAGACCATCAGAAATATCTTTCTACAAACTATGAAAGTAACAATGAGTTATACAATTGCAGTTTCTGTACTCAAAACTTTTCTACTAAAGCTGAACTCGCTGTTCATCAAAGAATGCACACTGGTAAAAAGCCATCCAAATGCAGTTATTGTGATAAAACCTTCTCCTATAAATCAGATCTTGTCAGGCATGCAAGAACTCATTCTGGTGAAAAGCCATTTGAATGTAGTTATTGTGATAGATCATTCTCCAATATTTACAACCTAACTGTTCATCGAAGGGCTCATATTACTAAAAAGTCACTCAAATGCAGTTATTGTGATAAAGTATATTTTTATCAATCAGATCTTGTTAAACATTTAAGAACTCATTCTGGTGAAAAGCCATTTAAATGTAGTGATTGTGGTAGATCATTCTCCAATATTTATAATCTAACTGTTCATCAAAGAGTCCACACTGGTGAAAAACCATTCAAATGCATTAATTGTAACGAAGCATTCTTAACACGTTATAATTTATTAGTTCATCAAAGAGTGCACACTGGTGAAAAACCATTCAAATGCAATTATTGTGTTAAATCTTTCTATTCTAAATCCAATCTTGTTCCACATTTAAGAATACACACGGGTGAAAAACCATTCAAATGCAAATATTGTGATAAATCATTCACTTCTAAGTCCAATTTTGTTAAACATTTGAAAATACACACTCGTAAAAAAAAGAAACGACTCAGTTTAAAATGCAGTCATTGTGATGAAAAATTCTCAACTCGTTATTATTTAAATGTTCATAAAAGATTGCACACTGGTGAAGAGCCATTCAAATGCAGTTATTGTGATGAAACATTCTCAACTCGTTATTATCTAACTGTTCATAAAAGAGTGCACACTTGTGAAAATACATTCAATTGAAGTTATTGTAATAAATCACATACCTGAACACTCACTGGTGAAAAGTCATTTCATTACAGTTAGTGATAAAACATTTTCAACTAAAGACAGTCTCGTTTAATGTATATCATATAATAACACACACGAGGTGAAGCGTGATGAGCCATTTCAATCTAGTCATTTTTATTAATTATTCTCTTCTGACCTCCATCTCGTTTCACATCTAGGAGCTCATACTAAAGAAAGGCAAGATTATTGATATGCTAATCTACTATTACGTTTTTTTGTTAATCTTAAATCACTTGAGGTGACTATTATAAGGTGAATCTCGATTTTTGTCTTGCTTAAAAATTACTGTATTACCTTTAAATGGTGGTTATTTAGGTACTTGCTCCCATATACTTTAGAGTAAGTAGTTTGTTTACAGTAGCGGTTCATAAAGTAATTTTCTCACACATCCCTTGCTTTCCTCAGGCACCTCTAATCTTTGTATTGCATTGAAATATAATGGAAAGCTACAATTCGTATTTGGTTACTAATGAGGTTAGAAAAGTTCAAATATATTTCATGGATATTATGCTCGATATTAACGGCAACATCCAAACTTTTAAATTTAAAAGTAACACTTAAAACAGCAATCCCATGGACCCCCTATATACAATCCAGGCCCTAAAGGGGTGCCGAGCACAGCTCTTTTAAGAACCTCTGGTTTACAGAGTATGAGATATTTTGTTATTTTCAATCAGTTATATTTAAGTCTACAACTCTTTAAATGTTAAGACTTTGCCTAGTTTTTGGAAGAAAAATGGAAAGTACATTAGTTTTGCCACATCGGTTTTTTACACTTTGTGTATTCTTATGTCTAATCTGAATGCAACTGATCTCTGAGAGAACAGTAGTACCTAATACAGAGATTTAATTTTACAATAAATTGTGTGACATTAGTTAAAAATATCTAGTATTTCTGAAGGATTTTTGTTAGATTATAGGCTAAGTGCAATTGTACAATTCTAAATTATGGTTTATAGTACTACCTGTTACATAGGATATAATGTAAAATTATGTATACCCTACTGCAATACAATAGATTTTAGCCTTTTAGATGGAATGGTTTATGAACTACTATTTTTTAAATCATCTACATTTCAATCGTACTCTGCACTTTCTATTTCTTTATTGAAGCTTAAGAATTTTACTTTAGCTTAATATTCTTTACATATTTAATGGTCTTAATGGATAACTATAACAAATTCTCGACATGTAACATTTTCTGTAATTTATACATAGAAAAATACTTACTTAATTAAGCGAATTTCGTGATTCAGATCCTAGTGAATGAAGCACTCTAGTGCTTCATAGCTGAACAGTTTTACTGTAGTGCCAATATTATTAAGAACAGTGTTCTTCTAAATATTAAGACTTACATTTTTCTTAAGTAGACTTTTCGATATGCATTAAGATTAAACATGTAGATTTTTCCTTTTTAAAATAGAGCAGCTCAGGTTCCAATGTGTATATCACATAATATTTAGTAGTGATTTTTGTTTAGGTTATAATTATAAGGTTTCATAGTTTTTTGCCACTTACCAATGTCAATTTATGGGCTAGAAATGTTTCTCCACCCGCCATTTTTTTGATATACAGTAGTGATAATATTTGTATTATTGGATGCAGAAATTCTTGGGTAACGAAGTGGAGGTCACGTTATTCAAGATTTTTATTCCATAATTACATTGAAAAACATTGCAGAAATATTTTTCTTCGAAAATTTTTTTTACATGTGACATCGTGACTTTAAAGACAAATTTCGAAAAACCTGATCTACACTTTGATGCACAAGTCTTTCCGCATCCAATGATACGAATATAATCACTGTGTGCCGAAAATTGACGGAGGTGCATTTAATGCACCTCTAAAATCACGTTTTCTTCCTAATCTCGTTTTTTCTAATGAAGAAAATGTGACTTTCACCATGAATAAAATGATTCCTCATCCGATGTTTTCTATGTTTATTAATTTTTGAAGTTATGCGATCTATAAAAAATAAAAATGAAATTGGAACGATCCCCTTTAATCTTCCCTACTTATTTTAATTGTATACTATTAGTTTTTGTTTTTAGTTGTAGTATTTCATATTCAGGCACTTTAGGAAAGAACCATGATCTCGGATGTTCATTATTATGCTCTTAACGGTTATTACGATTAACCATATGCATTTTCATTTGCTTTACTTACAGTATAATAATAATTTTACCAAGAGTTTCATTACCATTGTAAACTGAAAAATTGATTGCAAATTTGTCAAATCACATTGTTATTTTTAGGGCAGGGAGTCTGTTTATCAGACTTGGGGTTTAAAATTATTTTTGCCGATCCCCCCCTACTTGTCCTGAGGCATTCTATTGTAGCATTTATTTTAGTTTGGCGTACTTTTTCTTCATCCATCATTTGTGTCTTTCCTCAACTTCTTCCTCTTCCCTTCCCTTGGCTTGCTATATCCATCGGTAAACAGACTAATAGTGTAGGTTTCTTTTCCAAGAATGCCTATCGCCATCTTTGCACTGGGTCGATACGGTTACCTGTGGTAGTCGAGTATGACTAAGTCAATGTTAGAATGGCGTTCGGCTATAATGATACCAAGAATCCTTAAGAATGTATAGAAAGAAACTTTAAATTAATTTAATTTTGTAAATAAAAAATATGAAAGAAAATAATATGAAAGAAAAAAATATGAAAGAAAAAATTATGAAGATAAAAATTTGAAAATATTCGAATTTCAGAAGATATTCTTTTATAACAATATGATCCGAAATTAATAAAAAATCGGCAATTTTCCAAAATTTATAGTCCATAATTTTTAACGAGCAATTCACTAGAGAATTCTTGGTGACCGAACTTGACTCACCATACTCAATTTAACTCATAAACATGTGAAATCTTAAGATTCGGTCACTGAAATTACTTCTGTGTTACTATTTTACAAATTCACGATTTATTTCAAAACCGAAGGAGTTTTCTTTCCAGCTATCAATTTTTCCAATCAAAAATTTGCAGTATGGTCTCTGATTATTACAACACATTGAAGATTAATTCCAGGTATGAAATTAGTAGTTCATGGCTAGCTTGTTTATATGTGAAATTTATCATATTTTAGTTACAACTTAGGTAAAAAAAATTATATATTGATATTTTAATTGAAACTTCCATGGAAAATAGTTCTCCACTATTCTTTTTTTGCAGATGATGAATTTCGAAGGTGAAGAACCTGAAAACTCTGCTGCAGGAGTTATTGCTGATCAGTCCAATGTGATTTATTTGGTGGAAGAGGAAGACATTAAGTCAGACGTTTCATCTCTCCCATGTCAAGATGTTACTAATTCAACAGAGGGAGTAGATCATCAGGATCCTCTCTCTTGTTCTACTTACTATAATGAAGTTAAGAATGAAACTTCTGATGATGAATTAACAATCAAGCATGAAAATATTGATTATGAGAACAGAAGTGAAGATGTTGATTTTGATTTTTCAACAGAGGGAGTAGATCATCAGGAATATCTCTCTACAAACTATGAAAGTAAAGTAGTCCCCAGTAGCCTCATACTTGACATCAAATGTGATGATGTTGATGAGAATACAAGTGAAACTCACCATAATGAGTTATACAATTGCAGCTTCTGTACTATAAACTTTTCTACCCAAGCTGAACTCACTGTTCATCAAACAATGCACACTGGTAAAAAGCCATTCAAATGCAGTTATTGTAGTAAAGCATACCTTATTAAATCAGTTTATGTCAAACATGTAAGAGCTCATTCTGGTGGAAAGCCATTATTTAAATGTAGTGATTGTACAAGATCATTCTACAATCTTTACAGACTAACTGGTCATCAAAGAATGCACACTACTAAAAAGTCATTAAAATGCAGTTATTGTCATGAAGTATATTTTTATCAATCAGATCTTGTTAAACATGTAAGAACTCATTATGGTGAAAAAAAAACATCCAAATGCAAATATTGTGATAAATCATTCCATTCTAATTCTAATCTTGTTTCACATTTAAGAAGCCACAAGGTTGAAAAACCATTCAAATGCAGTTTTTGTGATAAAACATTTTCAACTCGTTATTATCTAACTGTTCATCAAAGAGTGCACACTGGTGAAAAACGATTCAAATGCAGTTTTTGTGATAAAACATTTTCAACTCGTTCTTATCTAACAGTTCATCAAAGAGTGCACACTGGTGAAAAGCTATTCAAATGCAGTTTTTGTGATAAAATATTTTCAACTCGTTATTATCTAACTGTTCATCAAAGAGTGCACACTGGTGAAAAGCTATTCAAATGCAGTTTTTGTGATGAAACATTCTCAACTCGTTATTATCTAACTGTTCATCAAAGAGTGCACACTGGTGAAAAGCTATTCAAATGCAGTTTTTGTGATGAAACATTCTCAATTCGTTATTATCTAACTGTTCATAAAAGAGTGCACACTGGTGAAAAGCTATTCAAATGCAGTTTTTGTGATAAAACATTTTCAACTCGTTCTCATCTAACTGTTCATAAAAGAGTGCACACTGGTGAAAAGCTATTCAAATGCAGTTTTTGTGATGAAACATTCTCAACTCGTTATTATCTAATTGTTCATAAAAGAGTGCACACTGGTGAAAAGCTATTCAAATGCAGTTTTTGTGATAAAACATTCTCAACTCGTTCTTATCTAACTGTTCATAAAAGAGTGCACACTGGTGAAAAGCTATTCAAATGCAGTTTTTGTGATAAAACATTTTCAACTCGTTCTCATCTAACTGTTCATAAAAGAGTGCACACTGGTGAAAAGCTATTCAAATGCAGTTTTTGTGATGAAACATTCTCAACTCGTTATTATCTAATTGTTCATCAAAGAGTGCACACTGGTGAAAGGCTATTCAAATGCAGTTTTTGTGATAAAACATTCTCAACTCGTTCTTATCTAACTGTTCATAAAAGAGTGCACACTGGTGAAAAGCTATTCAAATGCAGTTTTTGTGATGAAACATTCTCAACTCGTTATAATCTAACTGTTCATAAAAGAGTGCACACTGGTTGGCCATAAACCAACTTGCAATTCCTGTAATAACCTATAGCATAGGAACAATAGACTGGCCACAAGGACCCATAAATGCAATAGATGTCAAAAACATTAAAATCCTCACACTCAACCAAATAATATTCAGAAATCAATGCCTCTCCCGCCTATATCTCCCAAGAAGCAAGGGAGGAATGGGACTGACAGAGATAAACTTGACACACAGAGCAACAATAGTCAGCCTAGCACAGTACATCAACAGCTCAACAAACCCCAGAATTCATATAATCAAACAATCTCAATCAAAACTCCCACCCAATACCTCAATCTTGAAGCTAGCTGAGAATTTTTTGAGAGGGGAAACTGCGGTAGAGGAGGAGACGGAAGACATACGTGCGGTGGATATTGCTAGGAGGAAGAGAGCTAAGTATGTGGTGGAGGTGCAGAAAGAGATGGAGGTTGAGTGGGGAAGACACAAGCGAGCTATGTTCTACAAGGATGAGTTAGATAAGGACTATGTAGACAAAGCCAAGTCGCTGGAGTGGTTGAAGAAGGGAAGGCTAACTTTTGATGGAGAGAGAATGATCATGGCTGCCCAAGACCTAGGCTTGATGACGAACGCTTTTAAGGTGATGGCTGGTCTTGGGCAGAATGACAGATGTAGATTCTGTCACACAGAGCTAGAGAGTGTGGGACACCTGATCTCTGGATGCCAGACACTGCTATCAGAGGGCCACTACACTACAAGACATGACTGAATATGCAAATACCTCCACTGGATCATATGCAAACACTACAAGATAGAAGCAATAGATAAGGTGTGGGAACATGAACCACAACCTATCATTGAGAACCATCAAGCAATAGTTCACTACGACAGAATAATCCCTACAGCAAACTACATCCAAAATAGAGCAATCAAACCAGACCTTGTAATAGTTGACAAACAGACTAATACAGGCCTCATAATAGATGTCAGTGTGCCTAATGATGGTGGTATCAGCAGAGCAGAGAGAGAGAAGGTGACTAAGTACCAGCAGTTGAGTTATGAGTGTAGGAGAGTGTGGAGGCTGGAGAAGGTGGAGGTGATACCCGTGATTGTTGGTGCAACTGGTCTTGTCAAGAAGAACCTCATTAAGTATCTAGAATCGATCCCTGGGAATCCAAAATATGAAGAGGTTCAACTATCGGCACTCAAGGGCACTGTTGGTATCTTGAAACGTGTCCTTGGAGTAAACATACAGCAGTGACCGGCTGGCGGTGACTTGCTCCACTGCTGTATAGCTACGTTTTAAAATTTGTATTTTAAAGAGTATGAAAATAAAAGTGAAAAGCTATTCAAATGCAGTTTTTGTGATGAAACATTCTCAACTCGTTATTATCTAACTGTTCATCAAAGAGTGCACACTGGTGAAAAGCTATTCAAATGCAGTTTTTGTGATGAAAAATTCTCAACTCGTTATTATCTAACTGTTCATCTAAGAGTGCACACTGGTGAAGAGCCATTCAAATGCAGTTTTGTGATAAAACATTCTCAACTCGTTATTATCTAACTGTTCATCAAAGAGTGCACACTGGTGAAAAGCTATTCAAATGCAGTTTTTGTGATGGAACATTCTCAACTCGTTATAATCTAACTGTTCACAAAAGAGTGCACACTGGTGAAAAGCCTGTCAAATGAATTATTGTGATAAGTCACATACTAGAACACACACTGGTGAAGAGTCATTTTAATACAGTTTTTGTGATGAAACATTTTCAACTAAAGACAGTCTCGTTTAATGTTTATGATATGAACGTGATGAGCCATTTCAATCTAGTCATCGAAATAAATCATTTTCTTCCGACATCAATTTCGTTTCACATCTAGGAAATCAACTGAAGCAAAGTCAAGAGAATAGCTTTAGCAAATTTTCAATATAATAATCTACTATTTCGTTTTTGGTTAACTATACAGATTAATCTTTAATCGCATGAGGTGGCTTTTATGAAATGAATCTCTATGTATTTTCTTACCCCAGGGACCAAAATTATTTTGTTACTTTTAAATAGTAGCTATTCAGGTAGTTGTTCTCATACAACTTTAAGAATAAGCAGTTTGTTAAAAGCACCGGTTCTTGTATTTAAGTCTACAGCTCTTTAAATGTTAAAGACTTATCCTAGGTCAAGGAAGAAAAGTGGTAAGTACATTATTTTTGCCAATCCTTTTTTCATCACTTTGTGTGTTCTAGTGTCTAAACTGAATGCAACTGATCTCTGAGTGAACAGTAATACCCATCAATGGCTAAGACAGATATGTGATTGTACAATAAATTGTGTGACATTAGTTAAAAATATCTAGTATTTCTGAAGGATTTTGTTAGATTTTAGGCTAAGTGCAATTGTACAATTCTAAATTATGGATTATTGTACTACATGTTACATAGGATATAATGTAAAATTATGTATACTCTACTGCAATATAAAAGATTTTAGCCTTTTAGATAGAATGGTTTATGAACTACTATTTTTCAAATCGTCTACTTTTCAATCGTACTCTGCATTTTCTATTTCTTTATTGAAACTTAAGAATTCTACTTTAGCTTAATATTCTTCATGTATTAAATATTATTAATAAAATGGTAATGCTACCACAGTGATACTCCTGACTTATGAAGTATTTGTTCCATCATAACTGATTGCCACTTCATATCTCGTGTATACAATATTGTTTTCTATGATTAAAATCTTAGAAAAATATGTTCTTTAATGGATAAATATAAGGAAATGAATATTCAAGATGTAGCATTTTCTGTAATTTAAAGTTTTATACATAGAAAAATACTTACTAACTTGGCGAATTTCATAAATCAGATCCCCATTACTCTAGTGCCTCATAACTTAGGAGTTAGACTGCAGTGCGAATTTTTGTAAAACTGTATTCTTCTAAATGTTAAAATTAACATTTTTCTTTTTGTAGATTTTTTGATATACATTAAGATTAAACATGTAGATATACTTTTAAAATTAGACCAGCTCAGGTTAACAGAAAGTGAGATTTATGATATGAAATTTAATGGTTATTATTTTTCTTAAAGGTGATTTAACTTTTATCTGATTCCAATTAGTATTGCAAAATACTAATTTGTGATTTCTGTTCAGGTTATTAATCATCTGGTCTTATAGTTATTGGCCACTTACCAATGTCAGTTGAGGTGCAAGACATGTATCTCTTCCCGCTCTTTTTTATATACAGTGATTATAGTAGTATCGTGAGAGGTTGCATAATATCTTTGGTAATAAAGTGGAGATAACTATTTTTAAATTCCTAGTCTATAATTCCGATAAAGATAAATTTTCCCAAACACTTTTTTTTAATTTCGGACGTCTTAACTTTAGAAATCAAAATCAAAGGCAAATATCCAGAAACGTGATCCCCACTTTGTTGTCAAAGTCTTTCCGCTTCCAATGATACCAATATTATCACTGCATATCAAAAAAATGGCGAAGGAGGTACCTTAATTGCAACTCTAAAATTCCTATTTCTTCCATATCTCATTTTCTATGAAGAAAATTGGACCCTCATCATGAATATAAAAGATTCCTCATGCGATGTTTTGCATATGTATTTATTTTCAAAGTTGAACGATCTATGTATAATGGAAAAAATTGAGAGTGAAACTATCAATACCATAAATTAAGGGTATTGATTTTAGTTGTAGTAATACATATTTAAGTACATTAAAAAAGAACCATGATCTCGGATGTTCATTACTAGGCTCTTAACGGTTATTAGGATTATCCATATGTAGTGTCATGTGCTTTATAAGTCAGTATAATAATAATTTTACCAAGCGTTTCATTACCATTGTAAACTGAAATATTAATTGCAAATTTGTCAAATCACATTGTTATTTTTAGGGCAGGGAGTCTGTTTATTAGACTTGGGGTTTAAAATTATTTTTGCCGATCCCCCCCTACTTGTCCTGAGGCAACTACTATTTAGGTTTCTTCTTGTTCTACTGTAGCATGTAGTTTTTGTTTAGTTTGGCACCCTTTTCTTTGTTTTTAATTTGTATCTTTCCTGAACTTCTCCCTCTTATTTGCTACATCCATGGCTAAGCAGACTGACCTAGTAGGAATCTTGTCGACTGATTTCTATTCTTGCCATCCAGTCGCTGGGTCGACATGGTTATCTGTGGTAAATGAGTAGTCGACCTAGTGTATTGAACGTACTTTCGGTTTCCCCTCTTCTGCGAGACCTTCTCCTCTTCATTTCTCTTTGTTGTGCATAGGGACAATTAATCAACTCCTAAAATAATATTATTCGCAGTCAATGTAAGTTTAGCGCTTGGCTATAATGCTGTCAGATATCCTTAAGAATAAATATATAGAAAGAACTTGAAAATTAAGGTAATTATAAGATAAATCGCCTAGAGCATAAAATCTACGAGTTTTTCCTAGTCTTGAGTAGAACTTTTCCTATTTCACTCATTCGAGTCTTACAGGCGATTTATAAAATGATTTTTTTATTGACTCGAGGATTTAAACTTCTATTTAAATCCCGGATAATAAAAAATACTGTTTACATAAAAAAGAATTCAAATTACGAAATGTAAGAAATGTTGATATCCAAATATGAGGGATTAAAAAATGGAGGATTCAATAAATATAGTAATTCAAAGAATCTGGAATTTGAAAAAAAAAATTATTTCAAAATAAATCCGAAATTACAAAATATCTGAAATGTTCCGAAATTCACAGTCAGTATTTTTTAACGGGTAATACAATATAGAATTCATGGTGACCCAAATCGGAATATCAGAAAAAAATCTGGATAAAAAAATAATACGATTTTTTTTAAATCTGATAATTTCAAATATAACCAAATGCTTATAGCTCTTAATTTTCGACGGGTTCCTAGTATCATAATAATGCCTATTTCACATAAATAGTTCATACAATACATGTACCGGGTGACCAATAAAAAACTGGTCGAAAGTAAATGCTTATAACTTCATAAGTAATTGATGTAGAAATGTAAAACAAAAATCACATAAAAGAGTATAGTCTCAAGTTTCATTCGGTATATAACAAGTGTTTGAAATCCTTACCGCGGTGCTTAATATATAGATTAATCCTGTTTTTAAAAATTAGCGATTATTGCAACTAATATATTTTGGTTACTTCACGTATCTCTTGCTTCAAGTCTTCATCATGTTTAGTTTCAATTTAAATATCTTTTCTTTAACATTTATCAGAGATAAAATCCAATAGTGAAATGTCAAGGGACTTAGATGGACAGAGAAAACGATTCGGTGCGAAATAATCTTGTCCCCAAAGTGATTTTTCAATCAGTCTACTGCAGACAAGAATGTGTATGCAGTTGCATTGTCATAATGGAACTAAAAGTCAAGATGATTGTCGTCAGTCATTACAGTATTTAACATTTCAATGAATCCGTCTGTGTTTACAGAACAACTAGTTGCAGTCTCTACATCTTTAAAAAAATATAGACCATGCATGGCCTATGGCCTATATGCGAACTCAACCCGCACCGAACTGTCACTTTCTGCTAGTGCAATGGTTTCTCAAACACTTCATTTCTTGTCCATTTATTGAACGAATTCTTAACCGTTTTAATTTTTATATCCTTGTTGTATTGAATGGCATATTTTCTCTTAACTTAATTGCAGAACTGCTTAAATTATAATGTTTATAAATGAAAACACGCTATTCAATAGTTAGTTGCATAATGATTCATGAGCGTTGATTAAAATGTGATGACGAAATAACCATTATGTTTAATTGAGATATCTGTATCTCTCATTCAATATCTTTGATATCAAATAAAACTTGAGAGTATACTACTTTATGTGATATTTGTTTAATCTTTCTACACCAATTACTTTTTGAGCTATTAGCATTTACTTTCGACCAGTTTTTATTGGTCACCCGGTACATGTGCTTAGCTATGATATTTCAAGATCAGCAATTTTTACTAAATAGCTACTCTGGTTTTTTTTTACCTAAATCGAAAATGTCCGATGTTGCGAACATATTCAAATTAGAGAAAAGTAGACATTGGCAGAACTCATCTATATCATTTGTGATGTCTTCAGAGGAACACGCTGGAATAAAAAGTCAATGCTTGGCCAAAATAGCTTCAAAAACGTTACGCATATAATTACTTCAAATCCAATCTTGAAGTGTTGCTTTGCTGATGGTCACGACACAGTACCACTCACGCAAAACACTTAGATTGTCATTAAATATTAAATGAATTGTAAAGTATAGATCAGAGTTTGATGCCTTATTTAGTATTTCTTTCGTGATTATTAATTGATTTATTTTTCAGACTACAACTAAAGCTCATACATCAATTAATCTGACTTATAATTCTCAATTGAACTCACAAACAACCGTAATCTGAATATTCAGTTCAAGTTACTTCAGTGTTGATTAAAAGTTTTCTTTCAAACTATCTATTTTAGCAATCAAAAATTTGCAGTCTGGTCTCTGATTATTACAACACATTGAAGATTAATTCCAGGTATGAAATTAGTAGTTTATGGCTAGCTTGTGTATATGTGAAATTTATCATATTTTAAATACAACTTAGGTATATTTTTTATTTTTTAAATATTGATATTTTAATTGAAACTTTCATGTCGACTAATTCTCCGCTATTCTTTTTTTTGCAGATGATGAATTTAGAAGGTGAAGGGCCTGAAACATCAGCTGCAGGAGCTATTGCTCAACAGTCCAATGCAATTTATATGGTTAAAGAGGAAGACATTAAACCAGAAGTTTCATCTCTCTCATGTCAAGAAGTCACTAATTCAACAGAGGGAGTAGATCATCTGAATCCTCTCTCTTGTTGTACTACATACTATAATGATGATAAGAATGAAATTACGGATGAAGGCACAGCAATCAAGCTTGAAAATCTTGATGGTGAGAACAGAAGTGTAAGTGTTGATCTTGATTATTCTACAGAGGGAGTAGATCATCAGAAATCTATCTCTACAAACTATAAAAGTAATATTATCCCCAGTGATGATGTTGATGAAGAGAATAAGAGTGAAACTCACCACCATGAGTTATACAAATGCAGTTTCTGTACTGCTAACTTGTCGACTAAAGCTGAACTCACTGCACATGAAAGAATGCACACTGGTAAAAAGTCTTTCAAATGTAGTTCCTGTGATAAAGAATTCACATCTCGTTCTTATCTAACTGTTCATACAAGAGTGCACACTGGTGAAAAACCATTCAAGTGCACTTATTGTGATGAATCATTCATTAACAAACCCAGTCTTGTAACACATATAAGCACGCACACTGGTGAAAAGTCATTTGGATGTAGTCATTGCGATAAAAGATTCTTGCATCGTGGTTCCTTAAATGCTCATGAAAAATTGCACACTGGTGGAAAAATAGTCAAAACATTCAAATGCAGTTATTGTAATCAATCATATTCTTCTAAAAACAGTCTCGTTGCACATACTAGAATTCACACTGGTGAAAAGCCATTTGAATGCAGTTACTGTGGTAAAGCATTTACATTCAAACCCAGTTTAGTTTCACATACTAGAAGTCACACTGGTGAAAAGCCATATAAATGCAGTCATTGTAACAAAGCATTCTGCTCAAACACCAATCTGGTGAAACATATTAGAACACACACTGGTGAAAAGCCATACAAATGTAGTTATTGTGATAGAGCATGCACTTCCAAACAGAATTTAGTTACACATACGAGAACACACATTAGAGAAGAGTCATTTAAATGCAGTTATTGTGATAAAATATTGACTTCAAAACGCAATCTATATTTACATTCTAGAGTTCACACCGGTGAAAAGCCTTTCAAATGCAGTCATTGTAGCGAAACATTCTCTTTCAAACAGAAACTAGATATACATATAAGAACACACACTGGGGAAAAACCTTTCAAATGCAGTTATTGTGATAACGCTTTCTCTTTTAAACAACATTTGGTTATACATACTAGAATACACACCGGGGAAAAGCCTTTCAAATGCAGTCAGTGTAGTGAAGCATTCTCTGTTCAATATAAACTTGATACGCATATAAGAAAACATACCGGTGAAAAGCCATTTAAATGCAGTCTTTGTAATAAAGGATTTATTTCAAAACGCAATCTAATTTCACATACCAGAACACATACTGGTGAAAAGCCATTCAAATGCAGTCATTGTAATAGAGCATACACTACCAAAGCTGGTCTCAATAATCATTCAGGATCTCATACTGTTGAAAAGGCAAAAGAAAAAGATTAACTAATTATTTGGATTTTGAGTTAATGTTGTCTTTATTTAATAAAATGGATTAATCTGCAATAACTTACAATGATTATTATAAAGTTAATCTCATACTTTTGATTTCCAAAATGTGGTGGTGTAAATCTTATTCTCAATCAGTTATATTTAAGTCTATACTTAATAAGATCTTTACTGGTTTAAGGGGAGCATAGCTTGAGCGAAAGATATCGCTTCAGATTTTTTGCATAAATGAATTCTTCATGAGTCTACTATGAAAATGAATGTCTCCAGTTTTCTTCAATATTTTTTTGAAAGAAACTTCATATATATTTATGGGAGACTTATCTTTATATAGTGTTTCGAACCGTTTCTTATTTATAGTTCATATAAGTAAAATACATTTTTTTTAACGTGACATTTTTTCGATCAAAGGAATATTCAAAACTTGTAGGATGTTTTCCAATATTCAATTTTATTAATATTTTCAATTTCATTGTACTTGGTCTCAAATTGCAGATAATATTTTCATGACCGATTCAATCTGAACTCATTTTTATCTAAAAAAAATAGAGAATGTCAAATATTCTCATTTTACATAAATAATGTTCTGGACATTTTTTTCTTTTTTTTCTTTTTTGTTACTTCAATTGGAAATTTCTATTTCTGTTCTGAATAAAATAAGGGAACACTCCTCTCGACTAACTTGCTGCAAACTGCTATTAAAATTGATAGAAAATATTAAAAGTAGTTTATTTTTCTCCCTTACGATGGGACTCAACTTATAACTACGTTTAATCATATTCTCTATATTTTCTTAAATATATTTATCACAACTTTTTCAATTCCCAATCAGTTTATATGAAATTTGCGGTAGGAAACTATATTTATTTTTATCAAACCGCATTTCAAATTAGGAAAAAGTTAAAATCTAAAATTTTATTCCAAAGTTGTCAAAATTTCTTTTGTTCACTTTGAAATATCTGAAAAACTTAAATTAAGTTAAAGAAAGCTTTGATAAATATATTCGCAGTAATATTATCTGCAATCTGCAAAATAGAACCGAAATTGAAGAAAAGAAGGAATAAAATCGAGATTTCTGAAAAAAAATTTAGTATCAATTACATATATATCAAAATTCACCTAAATTGAACTGTAATTAAAAAGAATGGTCCTCCCATAATTAAAGATGAAGTTTACTGTAGGAAAACATTGTAGAAAACTGCTGGAATTTATTTCCGTGATAGAGTAGAATATAAAGACTTCATTTATGCAATAAATCTGATACTATATTAGCATTTAAATTTCAGTCACATTGGACAGTAAATAAATGAGACAGTCCAGAATCTATACGCTCTCCTTAGGGAATGGAAGTTGCAAGCATGTTACTTTCGATAAACGTGTCTGTACACTCTAGTGACTACCGACTGGATGCAACTGATCTTTGATAGAACAGTAGTACCTAGTCGCCTACTAATGACTAATAGAGAGATGTGATTGTACAATAAATTGACTGACACTAGTTTGAAATGTTTATGATTGCTGAAGGATTTTTGTAGATTTTCTGCTAAGTTGAATTGTATTAGTGTAGATTAAGAATTTTTGTAGTAGCTGTAACATAGATACAATGTAAAATTATATATCCTATTTCGATACAATACATTTTAGCATTTCATATAGAAAAGTTTATGAACTAAAATGTTTTAAAATCATCTATTTTTCACTCGGTACTCTGCATTTCCTTCAACAGTTTTCTTTCAAATATTATTACTACTATCATATTCAGTAGAGCTTTTTTAGAAAATCATATTGTTTAAGTATGTGTGTATACATAAATAGAAATATCTCACTATTTATAATAGAACAGCTCAGTTTACCACACAGTGAGATTTTTGATATAAAATTTTATAATTTTCTCATCAAATTCTTCAGGAAATATAACTTCCATCTGTTTCCAATGTGTATTGCATGATGTTTAGCAGTGACTTCTGGTTAGGTTATCATTCATCAGGTTTTACTGTTAGTGGCCACCTACCAATGTCAGTTGAGGGAATAAAATGAAAGAATATGAAGAAAAACATATGCCTGACCAATATTCTCCTTTCATCAGCACGCTATTTTCACTTATTAGAATGTATCTCAAGGGTTAGAAGCACAATATTCTGATGGATTTTTAACGTCGTATAGACTGCTTCAGGTTTAACGTTTCTTGACTACTAAAGAGGTCTTAGTTCCATGCGTAGAGTTTAAGATGATTTGTTAACTATTGAGAATTGATGATGGAACTCATTGCAGAAAGAAACCTCATCAAATATTTGTATATTGTATCCTGATATGAGCCTTCCCTATTTCTTTTATTTGTAATAATGTTAAGAGTATTGATTAGAGTAGTAATAATTCATATTTAGAACTTCAGGAAAGAAGCATGTTGTCGGATGTTCATTCATTTGTTACGATTACCATATGAAATTTCATGTGCTTTACCTAGTTCAGTATAATGATAATATTACTTTTCGTTTCATTACCATTGTAAACTCAAAAATTAATTGCAATTTTATTAACTTGCATCAAAGGGCCGGGGTCTGATTATCAGACTAGGGGTTAAAATTATTATTGCCGATCCCTCCCTATTTCTCCCGAGGCTACCTCAAGATAGGTCTTCTTTTGAGTTGTTCTAGATTTTTTAATTTTACTCCCTGTTTCTTATACTTGCTTTTGTATCTTCCTTATTTCTCCTTTTCCCTCACTATATCCACGTTGATCTGTTAATCTTATCCATGGGTGCCCCCAGAGGCTCTATCCTGAAGCTGTCTGTGATGAATGGAAGAGAAGGGGGGCGGCGTTCATTGGGCCCCGAACTGTTGTAATTTGGATTATGGATTGTCTTTTTTCATTTTTACCATGTTTGTCATTTTTTTAACGCTACTTGTAGTTTTAGAGGATAGCGCTAGAGTTATGCTCTTCAACTACGAAGTCTTAGATTTTGTATTCGGTAGACTCGTAGGCTTCATTTACTATCACCTCTTCATTTTCCTCTTCCATCCGTTAGTGCAGCCACCTGTGCTTGTGTCCCGTTTCGTCACATTCCTATAGAAGTGACTGCATTCACGGAGTAGCTTTTCTGGATCCTTGATCATTGTCACCGACGGTGGTAAGTGACTTTGTTTATGGAGCCACTTTCCTCTCTGACTGCTTCTTCTAGTCCTTTGTATTTAATTTCCTTTTGACGTCAGCGATATGGCCTTTGGTTTCGAAGCAGACGTTAAACCCCTACTAAATTAATTAATTAGCTATCCATGGGTAAGCTGACGACTGTGTAGGTCTCTTACCCATGGATAAGCAAACTGACTGATTAGGTCTCTTATTCATTGGTAAGCAGACTGACTGATTAGGTCTCTTATTCATTGGTAAGCAGATTGACTGATTAGGTCTCTTATTCATTGGTATCAGACTGACTGTGTAGGTCTCTTATCCACGGGTAAGCAGATTGACTGTGTAGGTCTCTTATCCACGGGTAAGCAGACTGACTGTGTAGGTCTTTTATCCATGGATAATGAGATTGACTTTGTTGGTCTCTTTTCATTGGATATTTATGCGCTGGGTCCACTCAGTTTCCTGTGGTAGTCGACATAAAGTGCATGAACCTACTTTCACTGTCCTCTATTCTACGAGGCCTTCGTGTTTCTTTGGATCTTCTTGTAGTGGATAGAAACACCATCTAGACTGATCTCAGAAAAGTTACAACTGGAAACTTGGGTAGGGTAAGTTTCTATATTAAATTATTGGTAAGGTAATTCATGTATCCATTCGCCATTTCCTATCCTATTGATTCCTATAAAATATCCTATAAATCTAATTATTCCATGACAAGATTGTGATCTTCCCTTCAGCTAACTCGAAAGAACTTTAAATTCCCGTCTATAATATTGTATATAACTATATTCATCGTTCAATCTATACACTGCGTCCATCGCTTTATTGCAGATCACTATTTTGTGAATGATTTTAATAATAATAATAATATTTTTGATAAACTTTTGTCACTGGAAGATTGCTTCTATGTTAGTATCTTGTTGAAATATTTTTTGAATCCATGAGAAATTGGAAAGTTATGAACGTTTATGTATTTTGAAGGTATTTTAACTGTCCATCGCTTTATTGCAGCTCTGTGAAAAGGCAAAAAAGTGGGCGATTAATTTCTATCGAGAGGATAAAAATTGTAGCAGGTCCTGCAGAAGGGAGGACTCTTCTATATTTAGCTAATGAATTTGGGAGGGATAAGAGAAACATAGTTTCTATTGTGGAAAATCCCGACACCAACCCAAGGAGAGATGAGGGTACGAGGCGAAGCTTTTTCCCCTCGAAATATGCGAAAACTACCCTGGCAAGTCATAAGACTGCCAAATAATACTAGTACCTTCATTTTCGACAAGGCTGTCATTGGTTATTCGTCCAAACAGTGTCTTAAATGAGACGACAAGGAACGTGGAGCCGATTTCCAGGCCTCCTATGGACAAGACCCAAAAGGAAAAAGGTATTAGATGTACACAGAATTACATGAAAACAAACTTCCTACTTGTTCTTTTAACAGATGAGGAAAGAGCCACCATTGATTGTCTGGATGGATGGGTCAAAGTTTGGATCCTACTGGAGCTGTTTATCCACACTAATTTCGTCGTCAACAAGGAGGCTGTGGCTTTATGTTTTAAGCGGGCATCATTGGTGAAACGTTAATTGGCCCTTTCCGAGTACCAGAGGGTGTAAACCTAACAATCCAATCCTACATTGCCTCTTTTGTTGAGTACTTGTTCCCTTGGCCTAATAGTTTGCAAATATTTCGTTGGCAAAAGATGATTACTTCACACAATCTCATGCTTGGAGGGTTACAACTTCTTCCCTCATATCTCTGGGCATCAAGTGAGAGACTCTCATGACTTGATTGCCTTGTTCTCTGGTCTAAGCCCCATTGAGCATTTCTGAACGTTTCATTTAAGACTTTACATAAGGACTGTTTTGACGTAAGACCAATGACAGCCTTGTCAATAATGGAGGCACTAGTGTCATTTAGCTGCCTTTTGACCTGCCAACGTATTTTTCGCATATTTCGAGGGAAAATTCTTTTTCTCGTACCCTCATCTCTCTTTGGGTTTGTGTCGGGATTTTCCACAATAGAAACTATTGTTCTCTTAACCCTTCCCAGTTATAAAGCTAAATATAGAAGAGTCCTCCCTTCTGCAGGACCTGCTACAATTTTTACCCTCTCGGTAGAAGTTAATCGCCCATTTTTAGTCCTTTTCACAGAGCTGCAATAAAGCGATGGACAGTTAAAATGCCTTCAAAATACATAAGTGTTCATAACTTTCCAATTTTCTCATGAATTCAAAAAATATTTCATCAAGATACTAACATAGAAGCAATCTTCCATTGACCAAAGTTTCACTACTGTACGATCAATATTATTAAAATTATTCACAAAATAGTGATCTGCAATAAAGCGATGGACGCAGTTTACTTTAATAAGAGCTGCGTCCGTCTGTCCTCTTCAAAAGTGTGTCGCTTTTTTATTGAGAAATACAAATTGAAAGGAAAATAAAATCATTTGTGGCGGTATCGTGATTATGGACTTTTATGATATTGACAATAATTATTTTGAAATTAAATTAGTGTTTTTCTTATTGAGATTTTTTTGGTTTAATCAGAATATGTGTATCCATAATACATACTTTAAATCTTATTAATATTCTTTATGATTATTAAATTGCCCATTTTTCTATGGGACTGATAGGTAATTATCACCTATTTTCTAGGTAGGTGAGGCTTGTTAATAAACTTATCCCATAGTGCAAAATAAGTCTCCGGGTTCTTTTATAATTATTGTTCTACCTTGAGGGGTAATATTAGTGGAATTCTATGATATAAACTGACAAATGACTAAACGGTAAAAGTTTTTAGGAAGTGAATTAAACACAAGGAAGTTCTACATGATTGTAATCAGATTTAAGTTGAAATAATACAGAGTTCTAAGACTTACGCTCAAGTCTTTAAATAAGCACAACACAAATTGTGCTTATTTAAATAAACTAGGGGTTAAGCAAACTAAGGGTTTAAATAAACAAGGGTTTGAGTAGCCAACTCACGGAAACCCATCGGCGGACAAGTCCGACGGACTTGGTCCGACCAACCAGTCTTCAGGAGACTATCTCGAACTATGAACACTTTAGTTAGGTGTCAACGGTATTTAAAGGGTTGACTGGAGGGTCCAACCTTCCAGTGAGTGAATAAACTTCTGTTAAGGTACTGATAGTACTTTTCAAAATTGTTTTTCTACTCACTGCAGATAGAAATAACACACAATGCATTATTCGAATTTAACACGCTAGTGGTAATGGCTTTCTACACGAATAACATATAGATCGAACAGATTTACCAATAGTTCATTTTAGTGAAACCTGATTTGCTAATAAACATCCAAATTTAAGCATACTATTTGTTAACTTAATACATGGTCAGAAATGTTATAAGTTCCTAACTATTAATTAAGTATTTCACTTAGAATAATTGAAATACTTACTTAATTCTATTTAAATTAATTAAGTATTAATTTTAATTCTACATGTATTTATAGGAAAAGAACTCCGTAATGCTCCATATTTCAAAGTTATATAACTTGAGTTACAAATTATAGCTCTGAGTTACAAGTTATAAAGCTATGTTCGAGTTATATTAGCGGCTTACATCAAAAGCTATTCGTTTATAATTATATTTGAGCTCCTAGTGAGAATAACATGACCATAAATTTAAATAGCATTTCCTTCTCCTAATGAACAGTGTATAAGATTAAAAGATTATGCCAGATTAAATGATTATCAAATTATAGAAATTGAAAGATTGAGTAAAGATACAAGTTCAGCGTATTAACAATAGAAGATTGTTAATAATGATATGTACCATCAATAACTTCAATAGTCGAACTATAATCTTCCAAGTGTCTCTACGATGGTACCCAAATTACAGTCGTCGTACCACACCCTTACCTCGTTAATTAAATCTGTCACTGATCCTTTCTAGCTTACACAAACTGTCTCCTGGTCTATATTTCCTGCCCTTCGATTTGGTCCTGAACTTTGCAATGACTTAACCCTAATGAGTTTGAAGTGTGTTTTCTAGGCACATCATTTTTAAACTTAATATCTTTCATGTCATTCCCTTAAATTTATTGGCCTTTTCTGACTTTGTTCCTAAATAAATACCAGATATATTTTTGTATTTGAAAGTTTAAAAATTTATACGTATCTGTGTAAATTATGTAAATTTGTAAAGAATTGTACTGTGGTGACGTGTGGCTACGTAGAAATACAGTATGGTTAGCCTATAAGCATAAATTTGTCAACGTTTTCATGTAGTACAGATGCATACTTGAACTTTTATTGGATCACACTCACAGTTCTGCTCTCTCAGTTGCCAATGTCTTATATACTGTACCCAGGGAATTGAAACTATTTTTTTTCTTTCCAGAATTTAGACCTGCGAATAACGCAAAATCTTAATAAATTTTATTCAAATATGAAATATGTACTACACAATATAAGGACATTACTTACCCTATACAGGGACTTCTTAGGTTTAATTTTTAAGTTAAAGAGTTCACAAAGTTTGAAGTAATAAATCGATATAGATCTGTTAGTAGCAATAGATATTAATTTGTATGAATTAGGACGGTTACTGTAGTACCGAACACATCTAAGTAAATTGTTTAAATATTAAAGTTAAATTAATGATCCAGTAACGGAATAATAAGTGACTATTTAAATTGAATTGCTATATAAATAATTAGTATGAAGAGGAAAAACTTTCACTACCGTATATTATGCATTGATAAGAAACAATAAATAAATCAACTGATGTTGCCGAAACAACAATGATCAGAGATTTTCTCTGGACAAAAATCGGAATAGAGAAAATGAATTTTATTTGACAATATAAACTAATTTTATTTGGGGGGTAATGAATAAATTAAATAATTAGGACACCACATCACTCCCCTTCCAGTCAGCGGAGCTGAGGAAAGTGATGAAATGTATAACACAATAAATCATACGGTATCAAAGATCTACCTAGATTAACAACATTAAAACAAACAAACTAATAATATATGAAATCGATAAGTTTCTTGAACTTAACGTGTCTTCCACGAGACGAAATTTTAGTTTTACTTGAGTTCTTCTTTTCTTGATTCCTCTGTTCGCTTTGTCTGTAACCAAGCCGTTTGTAAGAGACAGTTTCATCAGGTAACTTCTCGGCTGTCTCGTTTCTTACATAGTCATTATGTATAGCTTCATTATTTGTGCTTGAAGTAAGGTTACGCTGCTTCCTTTGATTAAAATTCAATTTTACTGGCTTTAATCTATCCACCGAGACGGATTCATCTCTTCCTGTTAATGTTTCAATGATGAAAAACTTCCCTTTTCGCTGCTTAACGAGGAACGGGCCTGTATAAGGAGCTTCGAGAGGACGTCTTACTCTATCTACTCTTAACCAGACATGAGTACATTTATTGAGTTCATCGGGTATATAACTTTTTATATTACCCCTAGACTTCGGCTTAAATACAGACAAATCTAAATTTTCCATTTGTTCAGCCAATAGCTTAACGTGTTTGTCCGTAAATTCTTCGTGCTCAGAGTTGTCAATAAAGGGTCTGGGAAGTAGAAATTTTGCTCCGGTCACAGCAGTAAATGGAGAATAGCCAGAATCATTCGGTATGCTGCGAATACCTAGAAGGACAACTGGCAATGCATCCAACCAAGACTGCTTCCTTGCTGATATTGCGGTTTTTAATGTTCTATGAACACGCTCGATCATCCCATTACACTCTGGGTGATAGGATGTGGTTCTAAGTCTGTGGAATCCGACTAATCTTGATAATTCCTTGAAAAGTTCCGATTCAAATTGGGTGCCTCTATCGGTGATAACATGTAATGGCACACCGAATCTCGAAATCCATGTAGTGACGAATCCAGATGCTACAGTCGCAGCGGTGATGTCTGTCATCGGTAAAGCTTCCACCCAACGAGTAACTCTATCTATACAGGTCAGGATATACCTGTATGGACTGGTGTAGTTTTCACCATGTAGCTTGAAAGGTGGTAGTGGACCCACTATGTCCACATGTACAGTTTGAAACCGTTCAGAAGGCAATTTGAATTCTACAATCGGAGCTTTAGTGTGCCTCTGTATCTTACTCTGCTGGCACACTGTACATTCTTCACACATTTTCCGAATAGATCTGTCAATATCCGGCCAAAAGTATCTCTCCTTGATTAGTTTTAATGAACCCTTCACTCCTGGATGTGATATATCATGTAAAGATTTAAATACAGCTTCGCGCGATGATTCTGGTACGAATGGTCGAGGGTATTGGAGAGAATTATCGCACCAAATATTCAGATCTTTGTCAAGTTTGAAGGATTTCAAACGTTCCTTGTATGAATTTAATTCTTCGCATGTTCTTTGATCTTTAGCTAACGATGGAAGGTCACATGCATCACAATTAATAGCATTAGCGTATCTAGATAGACAATCTGCCACTATATTCTGATCTCCTCGGATATATTGTATATCAGATAGATATTCAGTTAAAGCAGATAAATGTCTCTGTTGTCTGTCCGATTTAGATGGGGTTTGACTGTGAAATGCCGACTGCAACGGTTTATGGTCAGTGAAAAGAACAACTTTGTATCCTTCAATGAAAGGTTTAAACTTTAAAACAGCCAAGAAGGCGGCTAGTAACTCCCTATCAAATGTGGAGTAGCGTGATTGAGGAGCGGAAAGCTTCTTAGAAAAGAACCCTATTGGAATAGGTTTACCGTCGATCATCTGGTTCATTGCAGCTCCTACTGCAAACTGTGAGGCATCAGTAACTAATTGGTAATCAGTTACTCCTGGTTTTGGATGACTTAGTGCTGTAGCCTCACACAAAATCTTCTTTATATCGTTAAATGCAGTGATAACTCTTTGATTCGCTTCTAGACGTTTAGAATCTGGGTTATCTCTGGCTAAATCTGTAAGAGGCAATATTAGTCTGGCAAAATTTGGAATTAAATGACAATAATAACCAATCATTCCGATAAAACTTTTCAATGATTTTGAGTTAGTTGGTATGGGAAAATTAAGAATAGATTCAGTTCTATTGGAGGTAGGTTTTATCCCTTCAGAATTTATCTCAAAACCAACAAAATCTATCTTATCTTGAAAAAACTGGCACTTTTTAAGAGAAATTCTCAAATTATTATCAGAAAGGGTTTTAAGGACAAGCTCAAGATCTTTATAATGTTGTTCGATCGACTCTGAATAAACTAAAATATCATCCAAGTAAATTAAGACAGGTTCTACATTCATGAAAATATTATCTATGTATCTTTGAAAAGTTGAACCCGCATTCCGCAAGCCAAAAGGCATACAAACAAATTCATACAACCCGAAAGGGGTAGTTATTGCCGTCTTTTCAATGTCGTCCGGATGGACAGGAATTTGGTGATAAGCACGGACCAAGTCAATTTTTGAAAATAACTTTTTTCCATATAGGTTAGAGGTAACACTCCTGAGCATTGGTGGAGGGTACCTATCTGGTTTAGTGTTAGCATTCAGTACCCTATAATCTCCACATGGCCGCCATTCATCTCCGTTATCTTTTTTGACCATGTGAAGAGGAGATGCCCATGGTGATTCTGATTGTCGAATGATTCCGCTTGCTAACATCGTCTTGAATTCTCTTTTAGCCGCTTCTAGTTTATCAGGGGCAAGATTTCTACGCCGACAATAAAGAGGTTGTTTATCGCCTGTATCGATCCGGTGATAAATTTTAGATCTTGATTTTGAAGAGAGATTTTGAGTAGATGTTAAAGAAGGATACTTCTTTATCAAATCAATTGCTCTACTGTGTATTTCTGGAATTTCATTAATCTTGATTGTGTTTACATTTTCGTTTGTCTTCTTTACTGTCGCTTTGTAATTTGTATCAGAATCTATTAACATCTGACGTTTGCAGTCTATCAGCAAACCGAAGTTAGAAAGGAAATCGTAACCAAGTAATGGATCTGTCACGTCAGCAATTACGAAACACCACGTAAAAACTCGACGTAAAGGTTTGAGTATTACGTCCATTACAGCTACACCATATACTTTAATAGATTCGCCTGATGCTGAAGATATATGAATTTCAGTTGGAGTAAGGTTAATGCCGTTTGCCATAGAACGTGGTATGATAGAAATAGAAGCTCCTGTGTCTAGAACAAAGTTAATTTTAGCAGTATTTATTATCGCTTGTACCTTGAGTAGTGGCGAGGAGGTTACTGCCATTGCTGCTCGCCTTCTCAGTTTTCCTGATTGGAACTACGAGCTGGCGAAGAGCTCCTAGATGATGGTCTTGAAGAAGGTTTAATATGACAATTCATCTTGGAGGGGAACTTGCACCAAGGTTTACAGTATTTTGCCATATCTCCATAGTAAATGTGGCTCCTGCACACCTTAGGCCTTTGGTTAGGGTGATAGGGTTTCAATCCTATCGGCACACTGGTCAGTTTATCTTCTTGTTTATCGTTAGGGTAGCGTCTTGGCCTAACATCTAGTTGAGACGGTTGATTAACATAGTTAATTTGAGAGTGAATTGGAATCAAACCATCAGCTATACCACCCAACTGGTCGAGAGACAGAGATTGCTGAGCACCTACAGCATGTGCAATAGTCGATGGTAGGCTTTGAAGAAATTTAAGTCTTACTAAATCATCACTAGCTCCAACTTTCCCCGCGATTTGCTGTAGTTGACGCAAATACACGGAAGGTCTCCCTGTCATCGTTGTAGAAGATATTAATTTTTCAAATAACTCTGGTTTGGTTTTCTCAAAGAATGAAATAATGGATTCCTTCATTTCGTCATAGTTCTCTTTGTCTAAAATGCTAGGAGACACGCTTTCTAGCACTTCAGTAGGCAATGATGCAAGGCAATGGAAGAATTTAGTCGTAGTCTGAGTAATTCCTTTCAATCGGAATTGAGCCTCCATTATTCGAAACCACATGGCTGGTGAAGTTTCAGAGAATACCGGTGCTTTAACCGACACAGTTTGAGCAGAATCATTCTCATCGTCGCCTGCCATAATAAGGTAGGTAGATGTATTTGAGAGTTGTGAAGACTGGGAATTTTTTAAACCGGGGTCACCAATTATTGTACCCAGGGAATTGAAACTATTTTTTTTCTTTCCAGAATTTAGACCTGCGAATAACGCAAAATCTTAATAAATTTTATTCAAATATGAAATATGTACTACACAATATAAGGACATTACTTACCCTATACAGGGACTTCTTAGGTTTAATTTTTAAGTTAAAGAGTTCACAAAGTTTGAAGTAATAAATCGATATAGATCTGTTAGTAGCAATAGATATTAATTTGTATGAATTAGGACGGTTACTGTAGTACCGAACACATCTAAGTAAATTGTTTAAATATTAAAGTTAAATTAATGATCCAGTAACAGAATAATAAGTGACTATTTAAATTGAATTTCTATATAAATAATTAGTATGAAGAGGAAAAACTTTCACTACCGTATATTATGCATTGATAAGAAACAATAAATAAATCAACTGATGTTGCCGAAACAACAATGATCAGAGATTTTCTCTGGACAAAAATCGGAATAGAGAAAATGAATTTTATTTGACAATATAAACTAATTTTATTTGGGGGGTAATAAATAAATTAAATAATTAGGACACCACAATACCTATGTATTTAATATTCTTTATATGTTCAATATTTTTACTTGAAATGTGGTACACATTATTTCAGTATATATAATAACAACTTGTAAAAATACAGTACCGTAGGTTTATAAATATGACATGTGTTTTATAGCACATAGTCAAACTTTCCCGTTCATTCTGATAGTCAAACTCATTAAGTTTAATATCATTTAAATTATCACAGTATCAAAAAAAAAACAATTATATAAACATCACTATAACAGATCACTACAAAATATCCTATTATACCGTGAGATATAGACAAAACGTTTTAAAGAAAAGGTTGAGCAAACAAACAAGAGGTTGAGCACTAATGATTTAGTGTTCCATCCCCTGTTGGCTGCTCCTCCTAGCCGATTAATAAGAGAAGAGTTATCCCTAAAAATATTTATCCGTAAGAACATTATGCTTGAAACATTGTATCGATAAAAACTTATGCGGTAGAGACAGTATCTCAAAAACCACATACTCTGTTTACTATAGGTTTTAAATTTTAGACAGAAAATTTTAAGACACCGAATTGGAAATTCAATAGCTTGCAAGTTCCACAAATTCTATGAATCTACTACACATTTCATAAATAAAATAACTTTAACAGCTTTAGGTATTTTAATTAGTACCACTTACGCAAAACACTTCGATTGCTACTAAATATTATATCCATTGTATACTATGGATCGAAGTTTGATGCCTTATTTAGTATTTCTTTCATGACTATTAGAGTATTTCCTTTTTCAGACAATAACTAATGCTCAATCATCAATTATTCTGACTCATAATATTTAATTCAACTAATAAAGAAGTGAAATGTTCAAGATTGATTATATCACTAAAGTGATATTCTTCAAATTCATGATTTCTTCACAAAATCGTATGAGTGTCCTATCAAACGATCAATTTTAGCAACCAATTATATGCAGTCTTCTATAATTATTTTCACACATTAAAGGTACGTGATATATAAAACCAAATGTACGTGATATATAAAACCAAAGGTATGTGATATATAAAACCTTATATTATTCAAGCAACTGGTATTAGTTTTTTCAAATATTATTGTTTTAATTAAAACTTTCATGTTGAATATTTCTCTAATTTTCTTATTTTGCAGATGATGAACTTAAAAGGTGAAGAATCCGAAAAATCAACTGCAGGAGTTATTGCTGATCAGTCCAATGTGATTTATTTGGTAAAAGAGGAAGACATTAAGTCCGATGTTTCATCTCTCTCATGTCAAGATGTTAGTTATTCAACAGAGGGAGTAGATCATCAGGATCCTCTCTCTTGTTCTACTTACTATAATGAAGTTAAGAATGAAACTTCCGATGATGAATTAACAATCAAGCATGAAAATATTGACTACGAGAACAGAAGTGAAGATGTTGATCTTGATCATTCAGCAGAGGGAGGAGATCATCAGGATTGTCTCTCTACAAACTATAAAAGTAAAATTGTCTCCACTAGCCCCATACCTAACTTCAAACGAGATAATGTTGATGAAGAAAATAAACCTGAAACTCTTCACAAAGAGTTATACAAATGCAGCTTCTGTACTGCAGACTTTTCTAGTAAAGCTGAACTGACTGCACATGAGATATCTCACACTGGCAAAAAGACATTAAAATGCAGTTATTATGATGAAGAATTTTCTTCTAAACCTACTCTTGTTTTACATAAAAGAATTCGCACTGCAAAAAAACTATTTAAATGCAGTTATTGTGATAAATTGCTTACTTCTAAACCTAATCTTGTTACACATATAAGAATTCACACTGGTGAAAAACCTTTTAAATGTAGTCAATGTAATGAAGCATTTTATTCTAAAAAAAGTCTCGTTTTACACATTAGAGCTCACACTGGTGAAAAACCATTTAAATGCAGTTATTGTGATAAAGCATTTCCTATCAAGCCCAGGCTTGTCTCACATATTAGAACTCACACTGGTGAAAGGCCATTTAAATGCGGTCATTGTAATAGAGCATTCTCTAGTAAAATCCATCTCATTTCACATATTAGGTCTCACACTGGTGAAAAGCCATTTAAATGCAGTCAGTGTACTAGAGCATTCTCTTCTAAATCTAATCTTGCTTACCATATGAGTACTCATACTGATAAAAAGTCATTCAAATGTAGATATTGTGATAATGAATTTACTTCTAAACGCAGTCTAGTTTCACATACAAGAATTCACACTGGTGAGAAGCCATTCAAATGCAGTCATTGTAATAAAGCATTCTTTACTAAATCTGGTCTTGTTTACCATATAAGAGGTCACACTGATAAGAAGTCATTCAAATGTAGTTACTGTGATAAAGCATTCTCAAGTCGTTCTTATCTAAATGTTCATCAAAAGACACACTCTGGTGAAAAGCCATTTAAATGCTGTCATTGTGATAAAGCGTTCTCTTGTGATACCCATCTCGCTTCACATATTAGGACTCACACTGGTGAAAAGACATTCGAATGCAGTCTTTGTGATAAAGTATTATTTTCTAGATCTGGTCTTTTTCACCATGTAAGAGGTCACACTGATAAGAAGTCATTCAAATGTAGTTACTGTGATAAAGCATTCTCAAGTCGTTCTTATCTAAATGTTCATCAAAAGACACACTCTGGTGAAAAACCAATCACTTAGTGCAGTTATTGTGATAAGGCATTTTCTGTCTAAATTAATCTCTTTTCACATTTAAGATCAAATTCTGATGGAAATTCATGAGAATTTGACTAATTAATTATTTAGATATCAATCTACTGTATATTTTTTAAAGTTATCAATAGGTGTAAATTTTCGTTCTTCTACACTACCGGCCCAAATTCTGGGACAGTTGAGTATTTTTTAAATTTCTCCAGAACTGTCAACAGGATTAAAACCAAACTTCCACATATTGTAACTACCTCTTATATTGATACTATGTATTAAATACAGTTCATTGTAAATGATAGAAAAAAAGTTATGAGCATATCAATTTATATTTTGGAATTATAGTGGCCAAAACCGTGGGACAAAACAAAGAAAATTCTATATAACAGCATTAAATCAAAAGAATGCAAAAGTTTGATGATATTCAATGAATATCTGGTAAACCACCCTTTATTTTCTATCACTGCAGCACACCTTCTACTGCAAGATTGAATGAAATTACGGCATTCATCACGTAAAACTTTTGCCTAATCTTCTTTATGTTTCAGTCAAAAAAACATTAGTATTGACAGGGTTTCTGGCCCTCTCACGGTTCCAGAAAGTGGACCATAGGTTCTCAATAGGGTTTAGGTCCGGACAATGAGGAGGCCAATCCAAAAAATTCAAGTGTGCTCTTTCAAAATTCCATTACATGCTTAGCCTTGTGGCATGGTGCGTTATCCTGCATGAAAATAGAGCATTCACACTCAGAATTTCGAAATGTTAGGATGATATGATCTCTCAACGGGTTTCTGTATATTGTTCCATTAACTCTGGTGATTAGCCGGAACAGATCAGTCGTTCCATCCCGCAAAATCATTCCAACCGCCATTACGCTACCACACCGAACCTAACTGTTCTCTTTGTACATTGTTTATTTAACCATCCACCAACAAACCTTCTCAGAAATTTCTTCCCGTCAGATCTAAACACATTAAACTTACTTTCATCAGAGAAAAAACGTTTCGTTACTGATCTTCTGTCCACAGCACATGATCTTGAGCAAAGCTTAATCTGTGTTTCTTGTTCTTGATGCTTACCATTGGCTTCTTCGCTGGTGATCTTGCAGAGAGACGAATTACATTCAGACGTCTTGATATTGTTTTACGAGATGATTTAATGTCATGAGAGGCATGTACTTCACGAGAAATTCTGGCGGCTGTCTGAAAACTATCGTTCAGTGCCATATTCTTAATCAATCAATTTTGTCTAGAAGTTATTCGAAGTCGGCTCTTTTTCCTAGGAGCTAAAATTTTCCCAGTATCCTTGGAACCCTTTAAAATTCTTCTGACGGCACTTTTCGACAGTTTCAAGTCATCAGCTATCTTCCGTATCGAATGATTCTTTCTATGAAGTTTGATAATTGATTTTATGACAGAAGAATCAACTTTAGGTGTCTTGTCGATGGTAGGACCGGTTGCAATAATTATATAGTAATGTAATCGACTTATTCCTAATTTTTGTACATAGAAAAGTTGAAAAAACTCGCAACACAGTCCAGAATAAATTATATTCTTTGTTTTGTCCCATGGTTTTAGCCACTTTGATTTTAAAATAAAAATTGAAATTCTCATAACTTTTTTTCTATCATTTACAATGAACTGTAATTAACACAGACAATCAACATAAGAGGTAGTTACAATATGTGTAAGTTTGGTCCGAATCTCGTTGAAACTTCTGGAGAAATTTTAAAAATACTCAACTTCCCCAGAATTTTGGCCGGTAGTGTAAGCCTATAATCTAATGACAATTGGTTAATAAAGAACAGTATATACAATATTGAAATAAACCTTATCATTGTACCTCAAATAATATGTAAAAAAAGAAGTAAGTATGACCAAAGTATATAAAATATACTTAGTTTCAATGATGGAATATATTCTGACTGATATAAAGCTCTTTATTTCCACTTATTCTCCTTTATTACAATTTAGAAATATTTGTCCACTATTCCCATACTGGCTATAAATTTACAATGCATTTCAAGGCGTTTGAATCTAACGTGACTATCGATGTCAGACTTCCAAAATGGTGGACCTTACTTGTACCTTTGAGACTTTTAGAATAAGTAGATTTTACGGAGTATTAGACTGCTATTCTCACTCGCTGTTTATCAATCAGTTTCTTTAGGTAGAGAATAAAAATAGTTGATATTTATAAGTTCATACATCATATTAAGTCGATCGATTAACTGTGTATCATATAACTCCCATACTAATCTAGTATTTAAAATTAATAACTTGTTGAAACTAAACTACTTTCATGTTTACCATTGCTCAATTGGCTATTTTCCTCAATATAGATTCTAACATTAGCACATTGCCGAGGAATAGTTATTTTCCTACCCATTATACAAAATTTAATTTTAAATTCAATGTTCAAAGTCCCATTCAAAGCCATCAATTACCTTTACAGGAGTTAAAATCTAGAATGATTTGCTGCTTTCCACTAATTGCAGTCTGTGTATATTCAAGCGTAGACTGAGGTTATTTATGGTAGGTGATTAGTAACCGTTTGTCTTTGGCAAAGCTTAGTTGTGTTTTATTTGTAGAAGTACTGTAGTTGTACTCTTCTACCTTTCTAGGTAGTATATATCTGATCAATATTCTCTTGACCAAATTTTTAACTTATTAAGGTTGCCCTCGAAGCCTAATAGCTTTACGGGGCTTAGTGTTCTCATGTACATTATTGTTATTTTGTCAACATATAGTTGGAGTGTTTTCCGAAACTTAAACTGTGAGGGAATATTTGTTAAATAAAATTTAGATCTAATCTAATCTTTAAGTTTATCGCTTCCGAACTAAGAAAGAGGTTTTAGTCTCAGTTGGTTCGTAGATTCAAGTGTAAAGTAAAGTTAATTTAAACATTGGAACATTATTATGTTTCTAGATATTGATTTTAGAATATGTCCATCTTGTGGTAAGATACGGAGAGGCTATTGAGCAACTGGTGATGTTAACATTAGAGAAGAAGCAAAATTAGAAGTGAGTTAATTCAGTCAGGGAATTAACTGAGATAGGTATTAATTCTGAGTTGCCAGGCATTCTCAAGCCTTTAGCCAGTCATTGTAACTACGACTTAATTAGGAGATTTAGAACAAGTGTAGGAATAGTTCCTAGTTTTAAGTTGATTTGATGCTGGAACTCATTGCTGAACGAAAACTCATCAAATGTGTTGTACAATGTTCACTGAGTGTAGCCTTTCTTACTTATTGTATTAGTAATAGTATTACGAGTATTTATTATTGTTGTGGTAATTCATATTTAAGAACTATCAGGGAAGAACCATGATTTTGGATGTTCATTCATTTGAACATATCCATATGTATTTTCATGTGCTTCACTTTGTTTAGTATAATAATAAGTTTCCTTTGCGTTTCATTACCATTGTAAACTCAAAAATTAATTGCAATTTTATTAAAGTGTCTTTTTATTCTCCAAGGGCCGGGGTCTGATTTTCAGACTAGGGTTTGAAATTATTATGGCCGATCCCTCCCTATTTGTCCCGAGGTTACTTCAAGATAGGTCTTCTTTTGATTCTGTTCTAGAGGGTAGAATTTTATAGTTTTACTCCCTTTTTCTTTTACTTTATTTTGTATCTTCCTTTTTTTCTTTTGTCTTCCTATTTTCATGGTATGTCTCTTATCCATTGGTAATCAGAATGACTTTGTACGTTTCCTATCCGTGTGTAAGCAGACTGACTGTGTAGGCTGACTAGCTGTGTCGGGTACGCAGAGTGATTGTCTAGGTCTTATTTCATTGGATCTTTATTCTTTATATATATGCGCTAGGCCCACAGGTTACCTGTTCTAGCTAAGCAGACAACTTAGTGCATGAAGCCTACTTTCACTGTCCACTCTTCTACGAGGCCTTCTCCTCATCATGTCTCTTTGGATCTTCTTGTAGTGGAGAGAAACATCATCTAATCACTTGAAATAATTTGAATGTTATTTTCTAACTAGACTGATCTCAGAAATTCTAACAAGACTGATCTCAGAAAAGTTACATCTGGACCCTTGGGTAGGGTAAGTTGCTATATTAAATCATTTTTCAGGTAATTCATGTATCCAATCACAGTTTATGTTATACAGGGGTCTCGAAAAGTTTTTGGACACCAATACTTTTTTTGATTAAAAGCCTTGGTCAGTGGAAATTTTGAGTACCATTCTGTCTCACTCCAACCTCCGCACAGATAAACTATCTGACGGGACAGCCGCTGCTTATTTCACCAAAAAATGGAGAAAAAACGTAATGCTATCGAGGAACTTCACCAAGAAGGTAACTGTACTGCACAGATAATTAAAGCCCTGAAACTACTGTAAAATACGGTTTATAATGCTTTGCAGCGCTATACGGAGACAGGACATGCATTGTCAGACCATGACCAGGTCATCCAAGAACAACGAGGTCACCACAGCTGATCAATTCCGTCAGAGAGAAGATCAGGAGGAACTCAGAGAGAAACATCTGTCAGCTTGGAAGAGAGGCACATGTGGTTCCTGCTACATGCACTAATCGTTCCTTAAGATCTAGGAGAACATTCATACGAAAAGTTTCGACGACAACTGAAGTGGATATTGAAAATCACGTAAAACGTTTCCTCTTTATTCTCCTCATAACGACGACATGACCTGCGAACAAAAGGCATGGCTAGAAAAATAGTAATATATAATATTACATACAATGCACACAAAAAAATATTTCATACAAATAATGAATAAATAACATTAAGGTAAAATACTGTGAATCAACTTTAAGACAGGCTTACGCTGAAACGTAATCAAAAAGTGTATGACGCATATAGGTAGCAACAAAGTGAAAATGTATTTACCTAGGTATTAAATAACATAATACAATATTCAAAACGAACCCTAGCATTATTATTACTTTCTTATAAATAAATAGGAGATAATATAAATTAATCAATACATATAATATAAATTACATAGACATAACGAAATAGGATGCAATGACGCTACAGCTCACGAAATTATTTACTGAAAAATTATTGTGTGAGGCTAAACCTTAATTAGAAGTATTCAATGATATCTATCTGACATTAACTTGATATTAAAATAAAATGATTTTAATCTAATGGATATTTGTATATAAACTTACGGGATTAAGGGGTCCCAAATTGCACAGAGATTAACAGTATTGTTTGGTTGATTAAGAAAATGTAACTGAGTTTCTGAACCGGTTAATTGTTATTTTTAAAATTTAGCAAAGATTAATATAGAGATAGGAAGACTGAAATGGTAGAATTTAAATGGTAAAATATGGTTCTGAGGTAATTCTTAATTACCTCAACAACAACTCCTCCCCGAAGCTACAAGACTGGAAAGTCTTCAGGGAGGAAAACAACTTTTCTCTGCTGACACGCGTTGCCTCATCATCTGGAATGATGAGATGATATTTACGCTTGAAAGGACTCACAACCATCAGAGTGACAGAATATTGGCCAAGAATATTAAAACAATCCGTCTCAATGTCAGGATAGTTCGGAAAAGACAGAAACCAGCACCGTGCATGGTGTGGGCAAGTGTGACTTGCGATCGACAGAAGACCCTCTTATTTTCATTGAAGAGGGCGTAAAAGATAATTTTAGGGTTTATCTGGATCTTTTGCTCGCTCAAGTTCTCCGGATCACGAAAGCATTCGGAAAAAAAGACTAGGTATTTCAGCAAGACGGGGTTTCCGCCCATACCCCTAATATCGTGCAAACCAGAACAAAAGAGAATTTCAAGGGATTCTGGGCTAAAGAAATTTGACCGTTGTCATCACCAGATCTCAACCCAATGGACTATTCCATTTGGTTCATCTTGAAGACGAGGGCCGGGCGCATCAACCTCAAAGCTTCTCTCTTCATGGCATGACGCTAAATGACCTATGAACCCGTGCGTGCACCTATGCTCAGTTCAAGGATAGGCTACTACGTGTAGTGGATGCGAAATGCAGTCATTTCGAAAAAGATTTTGTATTTTAGTTCTTTGATACCTTATCGTAGATTGGATAGTGTAATATTAAGGAATAAAATACATGTTTTCAAATTTTTTCGTATTTTCCTGTATCCATGAACTTTCAGAGAACCCTGTATTGTACGCTTTGTTTAGTTGGGCTTTTTTTCCCCTTCAGTTTTACTTTTGTATCTTTCCCAAATTTTCTCCTTTGCTATATCCAAGTGAAAGCAGACTGGCTGTGTATGGATGCCTATTCTTGCCATCCATGCGGTGGGTCAACACAGTTACCTGGGGTAACCGAGTAGTAAACCTAGTGCATGAAGCTTACTTTCATAGTCCTCTCTTCTGCGATGCCTTTTTCTCTTCATGTCTCTTTGGATCACCTCTTAGTGGATAGGGACAATTTATAAAACCCCGTAAATAATAAATTTAACAGCTTTACTCATTTTAATTATTTCATATCCAATCTTGAAGTACTAAATATTATATATATTGTGTGATATAGATGAAAGAAATTTTGATGCCTTATTTAATATTTCTTTTGTGATTATTAATGGATTTCTTTATCTCAGACTACAACTAATGGTCATCCATCAACTAATCCGACTCATAATACTCAATTCAACATATAGACAAGTGAAATATGCAGATTCAGTCACTAAAGTTACTTCTGTTTTGATATTTCCCAAACTCATGATTTCTTCACAAAAAAGTAGAAGTTTTATATCAAATTATCAATTTTAGCAATCAAGAATTTGCAGTCTGGTCTCTAATTATTTCAACACATTGAAGATCTACCTCAGGTAAGAGATATATAACATCATATTGTTGGAGCATCTTTTGTTTGTGTTTTCGAATACTATTGTTTTAATTATCATTTTATGATACTTATTTCTCTAATATTCTTATTTTGCAGATGATGAACTTAAATGATGATGGATCTGAAAAATCAGCTGCAGGAGTTATTGGTGATCAGTCCAATGTGATTTATTTAGTAAAAGAGGAAGACATTAAGCCAGAATTTTCAGGTCTCTCATGTCAAGATGTTAGTAATTCAACAGAGGGAGTAGATCATCAGGATCCTCTCTCTTGTACTATTTACTATAATGAAGTTAAGAATGAAACTTCCGATGATGAATTAACAATCAAGCATGAAAATATTGACTATGATATAAGAAGTGAAGATTTTGATCTTGATTATTCAACAGAGGGAGTAGATCATCGAGAAAGTCTCTCTACAAACTATAAAACTAAATTAGTCTCCACTAGCCCCATACATAACAGCAAAGGTGATAATGTCAATGGAGAGAATAAACCTGAACCTCATCACAAAGAGTTATACAAATGCAGCATCTGTACCAAAGACTTTTCTAGTAAAGCTGAACTCACTGCACATGAGATATGTCACACTGGCAAAAAGACATTAAAATGCAGTCATTGTGATAAAGAATTCTCTTCTAAACCTAATCTTGTTTCACATACAAGAACTCACACTGGTGAAAAGCCATTCAAATGCAGTTATTGTAATAAAGCATTTTCTAATAAGATAAATCTCGTTCCACACATTAGAACTCACACTGGTGAAAAACCATTCAAATGCAGTTATTGTAATAGATCATTCTGTTCAAATAACAGTCTCTCTTCACATATTAGGACTCACACTGGTGAAAAGCCATTCAAATGCAGTTATTGTGATGATGCATTCTTTTGTAAAATTCATCTCGTTTCACATATTAGGAAACACACTGGTGAAAAGCCATTTAAATGCAGTCATTGTAATAAAGCATTCTCTCTTAATATCAATCTCTCTTCACATATTAGGACTCACACTGGTGAAAAGCCATTTAAATGCAGTCATTGTAATAGAGCTTTCTCTTCAAATATCAGTCTCACTGCTCATATTAGGTCTCACACTGGTGAAAAGCCTTTTAAATGCAGTCATTGTAATAAAGGATTCTTTTATAAATCTGGTCTTGTTTACCATATAAGAGGTCACACTGATAAGAAGTCATTCAAATGTAGTTACTGTGATAAAGCATTCTCAACTAATTCTTATCTAACTGTTCACCAAAAGACACACACTGGTGAAAAGCCATTTAAATGCTGTCATTGTGATAAAGCATTCTCTTGTGATACCCATCTCGCTTCACATATTAGAACACACACTGGTGAAAAGCAATTCAAATGCAGTCATTGTGATAAAGTATTATTTTCTAGATCTGGTCTTTTTCACCATGTAAGAGGTCACACTGATAAAAAGTCATTCAAATGTAGTTACTGTGATAAAGCATTCTCAAGTCGTTCTTATCTAAATGTTCATCAAAAGACACACTCTGGTGAAAAACCAACCACTTAGTGCAGTTATTGTGATAAGGCATTTTCTGTCTAAATCAATCTCTTTTCACATTTAAGATCAAATTCTGATGGAAATTCATGAGAATTTGACTAATTAATTATTAAGATATCAATCTACTGTATATTTTCTTTGGTTACCAATAGGTGTAAATTTTCGATCTTCTAAGCCTATAATCTAATGACAATTGGTAAATAAAGAACAATATATACAATATTGAAATATACTCTCTCATTGTACCTCAAATAATATTTAAAAAAAGAAGTATGTAAGACCTAAGTAAATAAAATATACTTCTTCTCAACGATCTATTAAATTCTAACTTATATAAAGCTCTTTGTTTCCACTTATTCTCCTTTATTACAATTTTGAAATATTTGTCCACTATTCCCATACTGGCAATAAATTTACAATGCATTTTAAGGCGTTAGAATCTAAAGTGACTATCGATGTCAGACTTCCAAAATGGTGGACCTTACTTGTACCCTTGAGACTTTTACATTAAGTTGTTTTTACGGAGTATTAGACTGCTATTCTCACTCGCTGTTTATAAATCAGTTTCTATAAATAGATGATAAAAATAATCGATATATAAGTTCATACATCTTATTAATTCGATCGATTAAATGTGTTTCCTGTAACTCCCATTCTAGCCAATTATTTAAAAATGCAAGTTTAAATTTTAAATTCAAAGTTCCATTGTTCAGAAAGTCTCATTCACAGCCATCTTTTACCTATATCGGTATTAAAATATGGAATGGTTAACCGATTTCCACGGATTGCAGTCTGTATATGTTCAAGCGTTGACTAATGTTATCTGTGGTGATAGAATATTAACTTTTTGTCTTTGGTAGAGCTTCGTTTTTTTGTAAAAGTTCAGCAGTTGTAATGTTATACTATTCTAGGTTGTCTTTTCTCTAGCAATGTTCTCTTGACAAAATTTAAACTTATTAAGGTTGTCCTCAAAGCCTAATAGCTTTACGGGCTTTAGTATTCCCATGCATATTATTGTTGCTTTTGTCAACATATTGTTCGAGTGTTTCTCAAAACTTAAGCTGTAAGGGAATATTTTGTTAAAAAAAAAATATAGGTCTTATCTAATCTTTTAGGTGCCCCCAAGGACTCTATCCTGAAACTGTCTGTGGAGAATGAAAAACAAGGAGGTGGCATACCTTGGGCCCCGAACGGTTGTAATGAAATGATATTAAATTCATTGAGATCTAAAAATATACAGATTAATCAAGTTCACAAAAGAAAAATAATCAATGCTAATTTATACATCTGCATATCAATAAAAAATCAAGCCCTGTTACACCATACTTGGTCTAGATTATGGATCGTCTTTTTTTTCATTTTTACCATGTTTATCATTTTTTTAACGGTAATTGCAGTTTTAGAGGATAGCGCTAGGGTCATGCTCTTCAACTACGAGGTCTTAGATTTTTGTGTTATGTAGACTCGTAGGCTTCATTTAATATCACCTCTTCATTTTTCTCTTCCATCCATGAGTGCAGCCACCGGGTCTTGTGTCCCTCTTCGTCACATTCTTTGGTAAGTGACTGCATTCAAGGAGTAACTTTTCTGCATCCATGAACATTGTTACCGACAGGGGTAGGTGACTTTGTTCATGGAGCCACTTTCCTTTCTGACTACTTCTTCCAGTCCCTTGTATATAATTTCCTTTTGATACCAGCGATATGGCCTTTGCATGATTCGAAAGCAAACTTATTGCAGAACAAGACTTCATCAAATGTGTCGTGTAATGTACACTGAATGTATCCTTCCTTACTTATTGTAATAGTAATAATATTACTGGTATTGATTAAAGTTGTACTAATTCAAATTTTTAATTTTTGAATGAACCATGATTTTGGATATTCATTCATTCATTACGATTATCCATCTGTAATTTCAAGTGCTTTACTTAATTCAGTATAATAATAAGTTTACTTTGCCTTTCATTACCATCGTAAACTCAAAAAATAATTGATATTTTATTAAATTGTATTCTTATTCTCAAAGGACCGTGGTCTGATTATCAGACTGAGGTTTAAAATTAATATTGACTATTTGTCCTGAGCCTACCTCAAGATAGGTCTTCTTTTGATTCTTTTCTAGAGGGTATAATTTTACTCCCTCTTCCTTCTATTCGATTTTGTATCCTTTTTTCTCCTTCTTCTACATGCTTTATCCATGGATAAGTAGACTGATTGTGGATTTCTCTTATCCATGGATGACTATTGTTGCCATCCATGCAGTGGGTCAACACAGTTACCTGTGGTAGCCAAGAAGTCAACCTAGTGCATGAAGCTTACTTTCACTGTCCCCTCTTCTACGAGACCTTCTTCTCGTCTTGTCTCTTTGGATCACCTCTTAATACTCTAATGAATAGGGAAAAATTCGAACCACTAAATATTATATCTATTGTGTAACATAGATCAAAGATTGACGCCTTATTTCATTCATCAAATCTAGTTCAATATTTATAAATCCTGTCATCTATGTAGTTGAGACGCCTTAGAAGGTGATACCACTTGTAATTTATGTGTTCATAAAATATATCACCCCCGTTGTACAATTTACTAGATTAGTTTGCTCAGATTGTACAAGTGCATGGATAATAATATAATTGTTATTTACCGATGAATATAATTGTTTAAATTAAAACATTTAATTGACATGAATGAGTAAGTTTTTCTTAGGAGGTATTGGTAGATGGATAGGGTGTATATTGGTAGGTCAATGGATATTTGTCAATTGACGACAATCAGTTCATTTAGGCTTGTGAGGAGCAAAATTGGAATTTTTATGTATCTTATAAATTTATTATATGTATTGGTGAATATGTTTAGAAATTTGGGGATTTCAGTATAATAATTTCATTGGTTCCTAATAAATAAATGGAAAGTGTTTTAAACAAATCATGAAAAATAACTTATCTTTATCTTATCTTACCTTCAATAATGAAGATTTAATAACTCTAAAAGATAACATTGCTATTATCTGCATGGTTGAGTAGGAGATATGTATTCTCACCATTTCGAATTCGTATCAGTTAATAAACTAACTACCCTATTTAAACCTTTCGTAGTTGGCGCCCAAACAGGGAAATTAAATTGGCTCCTCACTTGATATGCTAGGGCACCCTAGAAAAATTACCATTTATACCCCTGTCATATCTTATTATTTTCTTGATTCTACTTCATCGTTAAAGTGATTTATCTTAATGCGCTTACTTTTATTCGGTCATTCTTATGTACGTGATTTGGCGAAATAAAATTTAATCAGATTCACTTGCGATGATATTAACGTAACAATTAAACATTCTTGTGATCCAGGTGCTAATTATTTGAAATTTTTGAATTCTCTGAATATTATAGTTGATGCTATATCTTCGTTCAAACCTGATATAATAATTTTTATTTCGGGTGGTAAATTAATTACCGCATCTGTTGGTAATTCTTAGTTGTCTAGTCAGTATAAAAGGTTCTATCAACTAATCAGAAATATTTCCATCGATCTTTTAATTATTCCGGCACAAGTTGAACTTAGATTTTATTCACCTGGTAATAGTTAATATAGTCCGAGCATCGAAATATTTTGAAGGAAGCGTAATTACATGAATAAGTTCCTCGATTAATTAAAGATTAGACATCATGTGTTGATGATTGGTGGAATAGTTAGATTTGACCAAATTTTTCTTATAAAGAAAATGGAGTGCATTTAAATGCCTATTGAATAAAGAAGTATATCTCTTACATTAAACAAACCGCTCAATTTGTCATTCATAAAAAAATAACATTAATTATGTTATTAAGACTGACTTAGCAGTTTGAGCTCTACAAATGAAATTCATTCAATATAATAACACTATTCCCATCAATCTTTGGTAAATAAAATTTTGCCTTGTACATTAAAATGATAAAAGCTTTTAACAGACAAAAAAATCATATAATTTGAGCCTCTTGTTTCCTAAATATCAATGTGTAAAGAATCCTCTCAAATTTTGTTAGTCCAATTATGGTCAAGCGGGAAGATATTACTCGCACTATTGCTTCTGTAACTCTATCTCTGGAAACTGCTTCTAAAAATGATAAATTAACCCTTATTGCGAGACTAGATACCCTCAAAAATTATCTACGTGATTTACACCGTTAAATATTCGATAAAATGACTGCTGATGGTGCTCCTGAAGAACAAAGTATGGCAGAGTATAATCGTAGCGTAACTTATGAATAGATAATTTTATCTGCTATTCATACGATACGGTCTACTATAAAAAGTTCAGCGTCTAGTGGGGGAGCAGGAAGTACATTAAAAGATGAAAATAATTCCTTGTCAATAACTAAAGTCAAAATTCCTCAGATGCCACTTCCAAATTACTTCCATCAAAAAGGGGGAGATTTGAAAGTTCTTCATTCATTTTGAAAAAATTATTTTACTAGTTTTTAAATATTTATATTTCGGAAGAATCAAGTTTCAAATGAACCGGTGATAATATTAGAATCACTAGCTGAGGCAATTCAGACCTACACTGGCGCGGAAGTTATATTAAAAGAGGCATTTGCTTCTCCAATTAATAATCCGCAAAGCCAATGACTTGGTAAGTCTTACTAACTTAAAATTAGATATAGGCGATGACCCGTATACTTAAATCACAACTATGCGACAGATAATTCAAATGTTCGGAACATTAAATATTACCGTAGATGATGTTTTACAAATTTTTATATGATCTGGGTTGAATAAAACTATGAAAAGTCAACTGATTGCGATGACTAATAATAACCCACCAACATAAAATGAGATATCCACTCAGATCTTCATCGCCACTTAAAGATATAATGGAGTTTTATCCAGTGAAAAAAGTATTAAATCTAACAATAAACCTGAATACGCTACAAATTTCAAAGAATAAGGCTAATTGAATACTGTTTCTGTACGGGAAGATGATAACTCTAAAGACAGTAGGAAATTCTGTAGTTTGTACTCTAGTGCGGACAAACGGTGCAGCTCTCACTCTACTTTTAAAAGTAATGTTTATAAATTCTCCTAATTAAGAGCTAGAAAGATTAAAATAATTAGGAGGTTGTTTTTAGTGCGGTAATACAAATCATTTCACAAACAAAAGTCGCTTTCGTTTTGACCATAAATGTAAATTTTGCTCTCGCCACCATTTCTCTTACCTTCGTACGGAGACTGACAAATCTCGCGAAGAGAAAACTAATCAATCCCTTAGTTCAGACTCTGTTTTCATTGGTAAGGCGACTTTGGATCAGTATGGAGAGGATCCTATTATTCCCACCTTTTCTGTGTTTGTTTAAAACCTTAAATTGAGAGTTACTCGTGATAGCGGTTGACAAGAAAACCTCTAAACTGAACACCTATCCGATAAGTTTAAACTTCAAAGTGCTTAGCCATAATTTTCCATTAACTATCAAGAGTATCAAGCGTGACGAGCGTATACTAACTAATATTGTGTAAATTAAATTGATGAAAAACCATCCTCCTATTACAGCAATTTGTATTCCCGAAATTAAAATTGAAATAATCTGATCAAATTCACACGGTGCTAGGACAATTCGTCCCCAGACAATTCATTGCCTATTGAAAATAGGAGATATAATTTATAGTATAATTATAACTTTTCAAGAATTACAAATGAAACTTGTAAATTTAAAATTAAATTTTTTTTAGTATAATATAATTTTTCATAAATACAAAAAAATTTAAACAGAAAGATAATATTTAATATGCTCATGTCAACAAAAGAAAAATGATTAACTTACAATGTTATATTATAACAAAGAAAAAGTAACAAATTATGTTGAGAATTTGCAAAATCTAGACAACAATATTTCAGATTTGAAATACGAAAATTGACGAAATTTAATCGAAAATCTTATATTCTGAGCATCGTACAGCTTTCAAAAAAATATTTTATTATTTGCTTCTTAATTCTTTCTAAAAGTACTCTCCTTTTCAATAAAAATATTATTATAATAAAAATATAATCATATATATGTATTGATCTTTTTTGTAGTTATCAATATATTATATGGTAAAAGTACATTATATCAACCACATATTCGATTGAAAAATTATCCCCCGTAAAATGAATGCACTTTCACCAATAATAATTATATTATGAATTATATATTTTTTATTTTCAATCGGCGACGAATCGTCCGGTGAATTATTGTCCTTACACTGTTCATACATCAAATCGTAACATAACCTGACTCATAATACTCAATTCAACTCAAAAACAAGTGAAATCTGCAGATTCAGTCACTAAAGTTAATTCTTCTCATGATTTCTTCTCAAAACGTAGAAGTTTTCTATCAAATTATCAATTTTAGCTATCAAGAATATGCAGTCTGGTCTCTAATTGCTTCAACATATAAAAGATTTCCCTCAGGTACGTGATATATGTAACATCATATTGTTGAAGAAACTTTTGTACGCGTTTACGAATATTATTGTTTTAATGAAAATTTTCATGATAGCTACATATTTCTCTAATATTCTCATTTTTCAGATGATGAACTTAAATGATGATGGATCTGAAAAATCAGCTGCAGGAGTAATTGCTGATCAGTCCAATGTGATTTATTTGATGAAAGAGGAAGACATTAAGCCAGACGTTTCAGCTCTCTCATGTCAAGATGTTACTAATTCAACAGAGGGAGTAGATCATCAGGATCCTCTCTCTTGTTCTACTTACTATAATGAAGTTAAGAATGAAACTTCCGATGATGAATTAACAATCAAGCATGAAAATATTGACTACGAGAACAGAAGTGAAGATGTTGATCTTGATCATTCAGCAGAGGGAGGAGATCATCAGGATTGTCTCTCTACAAACTATAAAAGTAAAATTGTCTCCACTAGCCCCATACCTAACTTCAAACGAGATAATGTTGATGAAGAGAATAAACCTGAACCTCATCACAAAGAGTTATACAAATGCAGCTTCTGTACTGAAGACTTTTCTAGTAAAGCTGAACTCACTGCACAAGAGATATGTCACACTGGCAAAAAGCCATTTAAATGCAGCTATTGTAATAAATCATTCTGTTCTAAATATAGTGTTGGTAGACATATAAGAACGCACACAGGTGAAAAGGCATTTAAATGTAGTCATTGTAATAAAGCATTTTCTCGTAAAACCCATCTCGCTTCACATATTAGGACTCACACTGGTGAAAAGCCATTTAAATGCAGTCATTGTAATAAAGCATTTTCTCGTAAAACCCATCTCGCTTCACATATTAGGACTCACACTGGTGAAAAGCCATTTAAATGCAGCTATTGTGACAGAGCATTTTCTTTCAAAACCAGTCTTCTTCCACATATTAGGACTCATACTGGTGAAAAGCCATTTAAATGCAGTCATTGTAGTAAAGCATTCTCCTGTAATACCTATCTTGCTTCGCATATTAGGACTCACACTGGTGAAAAGCCATTTAAATGCAGCTATTGTGACAGAGCATTTTCTTTCAAAGCCAGTCTTCTTCCACATATTAGGACTCACACTGGTGAAAAGCCATTTAAATGCAGTCATTGTAATATAGCATTCTTTTCTAAATCTTGTCTTTCAAACCATATAAAATGTCGTCACACTGGTGAAAGAACATTTAAATGCAGTCATTGTGATAAAGCATTCTTTTGTAATACCAATCTCGCTTTACATATTAGGACTCACACTGGTGAAAAACCATTTAAATGCTGTCATTGTAATAGAGCATTCTCTTGCAATACCAGTCTCGCTTCACATATTAGGACTCACACTGGTGAAAAGAAATTCAAATGCAGTCTTTGTGATAAAGCATTCTTTCATAAATCTGGTCTGGCTTACCATATAAGAGGTCACACAGATAAGAAGTCATTCAAATGTAGTTACTGTGATAAAGCATTCTCAAGTCGTTCTAACCTAAATGTTCACCAAAAGATACACTCTGCTGAAAAACCAACCACTTAGTGCAGTTATTGTGATAAGGCATTCTCTGTCTAAATCAATCTCTTTTCACATTTAAGATCAAATTCTGATGGAAATTCATGAGAATTTGACTAATTAATTATTAAGATATCAATCTACTGTATATTTTCTTTGGTTATCAATAGGGGTCAATTTTCGATTCACTTAGCCTATAATCTAATGATAATTGGCTAATAAAGAACTATATACAATATTGAAATAAACCTTAGCATTGTACCTCAAATAATATGTAAAAAAAGAAGTAAGTAAGACCAAAGTATATAAAATATACTTAGTTTCAATGATGGAATATATTCTGACTAATATAAAGCTCTTTGTTTCCTCTTATTCTCCGTTATTACAATTTAGAAATCTTTGTCCACTTTTCCCATTTTTGTAGTGGGTTGGAAGGAAGACAATCTGACAACTTAATATCCTTTATTGAACTGCTAGTTACCTGAAATCTATTACAGAGCACAACCTACATAAATAACACGTACATGATAGTGTACACAAACTGTGTACGTACTGGAATGTACAACTAAATATGTTCACATGGGAGATGCACACGTATCACATACATGTAAGTTAGACGTAAACTAATGAAAATACAACACCCATAATGGCAATAAATTTAAAATGCATTTTAAGGCGTCTGATCTAAAGTGACTATCGATGTCAGACTTCAAAAATGGTGGACCTTACTTGTCACCTTGAGACTTCTACAATAAGTAGTTTTTACGGAGTATTAGACTGCTATTCTCACTTGCTGTTTATAAATCGGTTTCTATAGTAGAGGATGAAAATAGTTGATATATAAGTTCATACATCTTATTAATTCGATCGATTAATTGTGGTTCCCATACTAACCAATTATTTAAAAATTGATAACCTGTTGAAATTAAACGAAATTCTTGATTACCATTGTTCAATTTATATGTTCAAGGTTATTTTCCACAATAGATAGATTCTAACATTAGCACATTGCCGATAAATATTGTTTTTCATACCCATTATACAAGATTTAACTTCAAATTCAAAGTTCAATTGTTCAGAAAGTCTCATTCACATTAATCAATTACCCATTATCCCATACCGGAGTTAAAATATGGAATGGTTTGCCGCTTTCCACGGATTGCAATCTGTGTGCATTCAAGCGTAGACTGAGATTATATGTGATAGGTGATAAGTAGGGTTGTGACAATATGCTTTTAGCATAAAAATATAATCTCTAACGTATTTTAAATATAGCATGTTCTTTTTATTAAAAACATATTCTTTCTATTGAAAATTTATTCTTTTTATTAAAAAGTAATAAATCATATTCTTCTCAACAATATATAAAAAAATCATGCAACTAATATAGTTCTCAATTTTAGAGATATGCTATATAACTAATGAATATATCTACAAAAAAACGATAGATAGTAAGTATAATAGGTATTTTAGAAGACCGTTGCCGAACAATACATGCCAAAATTATTAGAACATACGAGCCGAATTAAGGTTAATACCTGAAAAACCTGTTCAGGGTTCAATATTGAAAAGTTTTCTAAATTAATATTAGAAAATGCATTTTTATTTTATCCTAACAACTTTTCAACGTTTCCTAGTTTAAATTTAAAATTTACCCGTTTTATAAACCCGATATTACTGTGACTGAACTTGGTCAGACGATATACAGATTGAATCCATGTGCCATGATTCATGTTAATAAAACTTATTTAAACTCTTCTAAGATTTCCATTGCAGTGAAACAAGAGATTGGCATCCAATGTGATTTAAGGAACTTGCTAATATCCCTTATAATATTCATATATCTAATTGCAGCTCTTTTAATGAATTGAACATAAAAAGTATAATTGAGCATAAAAACATGATTGAGATAAAAAGCATAATTGAGCATAAAAAGAATATAAAGCATATTTCAAAGCATAAAAGATTATATTTAGAGCATATGAGAATATATTTCGTGAAAATATAAAGCGTATTTCAAAGAGAATATTGTCACACCCCTAGTGATTAGTAACTGTTTGTCTTTGGTAGAACTTAGTTGTGCTTTTTTTGTAGAAATACAGAAGTTGAACTGGTATACTATTCTAGGTAGTATATCTCTGATCAATATTCTCTTGACCAAATTTTTAACTTATTAAGGTTGCCCTCGAAGCCTAATAGCTTTACGGTCCTTAGTATTGTCAACATATTGTCGAAGTGTTTCCGAAACTTAAGCTGTAAGCCGTAAGGGAGTATTTTGTTGAGTAAAATATAAGTCCAATCTAATCTTTTAGGTGCCTCTAGGGGCTCTATCCTGAATGAAAGAGACGGAGGTGGCGTCCTTTGGGCCCCGAGCTGTTGTAATTTGGATTATGGAGTCTTTTTTTTTTCCTTTTTACTATGTTTATCATTTTTGACGGTAATTGCAGTTTCAGAGGATAGCGCTAGGGTTATGTTCTTCAATACGAGGTTTTAGAATTTTGTGTTATGTAGGCTCGTAGGCTTCATCTACTATCACCTATTCATTTTCTCTTCCATCCATGCTTGTGTCCCTTTTCGTCACATTCATTAGTAGGTGACTGCATTCACGCAGTAGTTTTTCTGCATCCATGAACATTGTCACCGATGGTGGTATGTGACTTTGTTCATGGAGCTACTTTTCTTTCTGACTGCTTCTTCTAGTCCCTTGTATTTAATTTCTTTTTGACATCAGCGATATGGCCTTTGGTTCCGAAGCAGACGTTAAACACCTTCTAAATTAATTAATATTTTAGGTTTAATGTTTCCGAACTAAGAAAGAGGTCTTAGTTTCATGTGGCTTGGAAAATCAATTGTAAAGTAAAGTTAATTTAAACATTGGAATACCTATTACATATTATGTTTCTAGATAATGAAGTTAGAATAGGCCCACCTTTTGCTAAGATACGGAGTGGTCTAAGAAAAAATCCCCCGGAGGAAAAAATCCCCCGGAAAGCATCAACGAAGAAGTCTTCAAGTCAAAAATAGAATATGCAATAAATATTTTCATCCATTTTTTCTCAAAAATACCTACAAAAGAGAAAAAAGACGATATCAGAAAGAAAAGCTTGTATGTACTTGTAGTATCAAATTAATTGCAACAGTTTCCCTGATAACATCGCACTATTGAGCCAACGTCGGTAAACGTTGGCAAAGTAAAGGCACGATCAGGCATTGGCACTCCAATGCTATTACACACTGGGACAATGCAATGAAAACGACATTGGGCCAACGGTTGCCAAACAGCACTGGTCCAATGAAGGATAACATTGGTTAACCATTCCAGTGATATATTGATGTACCAGTATGTTTATTATATGGTCTACCGGTTCCATTTAGCAGTTATCGCCAGAATATCAGAGAAGTTAGGTGCAAACGATCTCTCATAACTTTAATCACACCAAATAGCCAATTTAACATCCTCAATAAAGTATATCTTTGAAATTGTAGCCGTTTCAGGCAATTTAGTATAAATAGGCCTGTTATCCCTTCAATTATTCATTTAATACTTTATTTATTTCATTCATAAAAATGGGCTCGGACGCTAGTTAATTCATATATTTAGTATGAAAAGTTATTTTTTCGCCTGAAATAATTATTCACATTGAAAATTATACTTTTTATTTACTTTTATATAGAAATATTTTTATTTGGTTGAAATAGCGTGAGTAAAATTATATAGATTTGAGTTTGAATTGACAACAGTTCGTTTTTTTTTTCCTTACTTCGATCTGTAAAATGTATTTGTAGGACAGTTACTCCATTGTTTTAGAGCCTAGATAACTGTTGTCTTCACGTGTTCTGCAAAGCGTAATCTAATTAATACACCTGTTATATGAAAATTGTACTAGCCGTAGATGCATGGCATCGGCAACGTAAGTATTGCCTGTACCAATAAGTCGTTTATATGTGGTTAAACTGTTCTGGGCCGGTGAACATCAGTGAGATGACAATGTCGGGCCTAATTATTGGCCTAATACACCGAGACCGGCATGAGAGCGTTGGCCCTGAGTTTCGTTTTCGCCCAACATTGTAATGTTTACTGGGAATTCAATAAATAAATATAAAGTTTTTAGACTGTAGCTAACTAATGTTACAAAATCTAAAAATTGTAAATAAGCTGTATAAAACTGAAAGTATAATGTGTATGTTATGGTCTTAATTTAGCTTTATAAAATGAACTATATTCGTCATATTTTTCTTCAACGTTGCGCAGTCGAATAAAAAAATCTTGATATTTGCGATTCTTCAGAGGAGTGTTACCATGCACTAAGTTGCTCTGAGTAATATTCTATAAATGACTGTTTTATTGCGAAATTTGAGATCCCATTTAAAATTAAATAAAAGTCAACTATGCATTTGGTGATTGTGACATTTAATTAACCATACATACACGTAACATAATATATATTACATATACTCAGTAGAAAGATACTAATTAACTGTTGAACTATAGAGTGATGGTAGATGATAAAACTATCGTTATACCATCTGTATAACTCTCAATAGACATATAAGGCACAGAAATATTCAAACGATGTTATTCATATGTATTACCATTTAAATAAAATAATAAATTGATTTTAGCAAAACAAATATTGAACATAAACCAAATTTCGTATAATAGTATATCCAAAATTTAACTTATTTAAATATTACCTTTTTTATCTTCTACAATCTTACGAGTCTACAGCTATACAGTGACTATACATCTCACAAATTTGATTTTTCTTATTATGTATTTAGCTTGAGACTGATGGTCAAAGATTAAAACTAGGGATATGTAACTACTATCAATAGAAAAATAGGGTACAAATATGTTTTCTGGGGGGGATTTTATTCGGATACCCTCCCTATTTGTCCCTAGGCTATTTCTAGATAGGTTTTCTTTTGATTCTGTTCTAGCTGGTAGAATTTTATTGTTTTACTCTCTTTTTCCTCTACTTCTTTTGTATCTTCCTTTTTTCTCGAATGCAGTCATTGCAATAAAAGCTCTTCTTTTAAACGCAGTCTAGTTCCACATACAAGAACGCACACTGGTGAGAAGCCATTCAAATGCAGTCATTGTAATAAAGCATTCTTTTCAAAATCTGGTCTTTCTTACCATATAAGAGGTCACACTGATAAGAAGTCATTCAAATGTAGTTACTGTCATTCTCAAGTCATTCTTATCTATTCTCTGCCAAAATCGTTCTCTTTTCACATTGAAGATCACATTCTCATGGAAATTCATGAGAATGTGACTAACTAATTATTTAGATATCAAACAAATCTACATTTTCTTTGGTTATCAATAGAGGTTAATTTTCAATCTTCTAAGGCGACTATTGATGTCAGACTTTCAAAATGCTGTACCTTACTTGTACTCTTGAGATTTAAAAAAAAGTAGTTTGCTATTCTCACTCGCTATTCATCAATCAGTTCCTATAAATAGAGAATAAAAATAATTGATATATGTAAGTTTATATTGATAAATTATTTTGTTCGTTAGAGACCTAGGTTAGTAAGTACCAAGCCAATTAGAATTACGTAGAACTCCTTCATAGTGAACTCTTCTGTAGTGACTGTAATGTCCTGAGTAGGAGAACTACCCCGCATAGTTGACAAATTTCCTTTATAGTCTGCCATAAAATCGCTCTTAGTTTTTTTTTAAACTGATGGTCAATCTTGGCAATTTTTTGTTCACTATTCAGGGTTCATTTCTTACTCAGGACTAGAAAGAGTCCACTATAGTAAAATACTACAATCTTTTATTTATAATGATTGTTCTACCTGTTACCATGTAAAATTATAGATACTTTGTAAACTCCCATGTTTTTTTCATCATCTACCTACTGTACCTGTGTTCTGTATTTCCTTCAATGAAGCTGGAAATTTTTTGTTTAATTAAATTTTGTTTTTATTAATGATTAAATTATGGTAAAGGAATAATGATGATGCAAATGTTATCTAGGGTTGTTTTAGTATCAATCTTTATGACTTTCATATTTGTTTAGGCGTTAGGGGAACTTCTTTCTAAAGGGTGGCCATTATTGAATTACATTTTTAAAATTAATCTAAATATTCAGATGTAGATACACCTATTTCAAATATAACGGTAAATACATATGCGTAAAGGATTTAAATTTGTATTGGATTCATGATCTAAATATTGGCCAGTCCACCGGGATTCTTTTCCAAAACTGTTTGTGGTGAATGGAAGGGAAGGAGAGTGGCGTCCCTTTGGACCCGAACTGTTGTAATTTGGATTAAGGGTTGTATTTTTCATTTTTTACCATGTTTATCATCTTTAACGCTACTTGCAGTTTTAGAGGATAGCGCTAGGGTTTATATTCTTCAACTACGAGGTCTTAGATTTTGTGTTAGGTAGGCTAGCAGGCTTCATTTACTATTACCTCTTCATTTTCCTCTTACATCCGTGAGTGCAGCCACCGGTGCTTGGGTCCCTTTCCGCCACATTCCTTGGAAAGTGACTGCATTCACGGAGTAGCTTTTCTGCATTCATGAAATTGTCACCGACACGTGGTGGTAGTTGACTTCGTTCATGGGGCCTTTTTTCCTCTCTGACTGCTTCTTCCAGTTATTTGTACATATTTTTATGCAATTTAGAGAAAGGTGATGAAAAAATTTAGCTGCATTGATTGTTTTTGAAACCGAAATACAATTCTGAAGAGGATTAATATAAGACGTTAATTTACGTCTTATATTAAAGTTAAATGGTTAGACCAGAAGTAATTAGATAGTTTTATAAAAAAAGGTACAAAAATATATTTACTGATATTACGAAAATGGCTAAACTTAATAAATAAAATAATGTTCTCTTTTTGATGTATAATTAACATAAAGTGTACAGTTTATTGAAGGAAGTTTCGAAACTAACCCGTCTGTCAGATAAAAAAGAGTACGGGATTGTCTTGTAGAGTGAAATGAAGCGTGTGATAGACAGAAGTGTATCACCACAAATAGTTTTATTATAAAATATATTTGCTTATATCTTTTGACCTGGCACACAAGAAAGGAGTTCATATAACTGCATTTTGTTATCGACTTTTACCTGGAATTAAAATCCATTGAATGTTTTGTCAGTCAAAATCAAACTATCGCTAAATTGGTGCTAAATCGATACAGAATATTTAATAATACAATATAATAATGTTCATTAATTTTAGAAATGGTTTATATAAAAAATATTTAATAAAAACTAGTGGTGCCACTGTGAGATTGCGGAGGTCTGGTCCCTAAACTATTAGTATGTACGTTCTCTGTTTTGTATGAAAAACAATATGTACCCTCACCAGCCCTATGCTGTAAACTTGTAATAATTGAACTTCTAACAAGGCAAAAAGCGTATGTGAAATTGAAAACAATCCTTCGAGACTCTTTCGGTATTTTTACTGCTCCATTCAACTAATTAAGCTTACATCGATATTTGAATAGAGTAGTTTAATTTTATTGACAATCTGTTAGAGATTGAGAATGATATATATTAAAGTTGGCACGCGAATGCAAAATTAATTTTTTTTGTATACACTATACTTTGAGATTTGAAACTACCTATTAGTAATAATTTGTTCACTTTTTAAAAGTTTAAGGCTCTCTTTAGGCTAATAGCAAATTTGTTATCTACCATCTTACAGACAACTGTCAGTATTCGTTATTATATCTGTCTCCTGAGTAAGTTTCTAAAACTCATATACATAGATGTGTATCACCTAATCACTAGTTATCTAATTTTGGTGACTAGTACCTACCTATGTAAATGTATAAGTAGGTACAGTTTCCTAACTAGGTAGTTACTTATGGTTAAGAATTAAGTGGACCTACCTAGCGTCCCAGTCCCAAGTTTAACTTATTATGAATTAACCTATTTAGCGAATGTTCTATAATAAATAGAATAATATTCATAAGTCTTACTCTATTTGTCAAACGTACTGCTTACTAGGTAAGTGACCGTAAGTCACTAGTGTGTCTAGTTTAACTTTGATGATCTTTGTTCTTAAGCAATTTTCAATATATCAATATTGTTAGACTCTTAGGACCAGTAGGTTCCCAGATTGCAGGAACTGGGAAAGTGTTTTCCAAGAAATCTCTATTTTGCCTTCTGTTCTCAGTAAAATACATGAGAATATAGGAGGAAATAATTATTCAAGATTGTTCGCACAGAAAATGTTAAAAATTGTCCCCTATTCTGCTGTAAAAGGGTGGCTCAAAAAATCCCTATTTTTCTCTCCTGACCTGTTCCAGCCAAGTTTCTCATGCAGATTAGCATAAAATCTCTTCAAAATAACAATACAAGAAAAATTATATATTTCTTCACATTTGCAACTGAAAGGTTCAAAATAAATGTTAAAAACTCGTCAAGAAAATGGTGAGAGAGAGCATTCTTTATTAGCTGGGATAGTAATAAATACTGCATTTAAAATTCATTATTCATTTATACTCGGCTGGTGTTAAATCTTGAATTAATTCCTATATTGCCATGAAACCCTTGAATGGGGAATGAATTTGGTGTTGAATAATTAACTCCTTGTCACACTGTAAAAGTTGAGTATTTGTCATAACTTGATTCAATTAATTCACTGAATAAAATAAGTATAACATTTAAATGATTTTTCAATAGCAGATTCTTTTATTAGCCATATTTGCATGTAATCTCAGAGAGCATATGGCCACTTCTTAGAGAAAATCTGTCATATTTTTGAAAATTCCCATTATTGACCTATCAATATTGATTCTCTAAAAACAAACATCTAAGACTAAAATATCATCAGCAATAGATATGAATTAATATCTTCAATTAACCGCAATAGGTTTCAGCAGTAACTAAAACACTTTTGTATAATTACTAGGGTTGTGACATCATGTACTAAAATACATGCCATAAAAGCAATGTACTTATGCTCTAAAAAGCAGGACGTATGCTCTGAAAATCATGCACGTATGTCTTAAAAGCATGCACTTATGCCTTGAAAGCATGCACTTATGCCTTGAAAGCATGCACTTATGCCTTGAAAGCATGCACTTATGCCTTGAAAGCATGCACTTATGCCTTGAAAGCATGCACTTAGGCTTTGAAAGCATGCACTTATGCCTTGAAAGCATGCACTTATGCCTTGAAAGCATGCACTTATGCCTTGAAAGCATGCACTTATGCCTTGAAAGCATGCACTTATGCCTTGAAAGCATGCACTTAGGCTTTGAAAGCATGCACTTATGCCTTGAAAGCATGCACTTATGCCTTGAAAGCATGCACTGATGCCTTGAAAGCATGCACTTAAGCTCTGAAACATGCTATTAAAGCTTTATTGCATGCATTTTGTATTTACATTTAGGTTAGTTAGTCCTCTTTTTTCACCATTTTCTTTTCATGTACTTTGAAAGAAGTGTAGGTACATTGTTTGATAGGACTATATAAAAATATTCAGATATTAAATATTTTAATTGTCTTTTGATATGAAATATTTATAGGTATAGAAGTTTAGGAGTGGAAAACGTTATATTAAATAAAACAATTATTCAGTTTTTTATTTATTTTTAGAAATTTCCCAGTAACAGAGGGAAACTTTTAATTTATATTACCTCAGTAAAGTATACTAAATAGTGTATATTAAATTAATTTGAACAGTACCTTAAACATGAAGATGAAACCAATTAAAACTCAAATAACAATAACATAACAGCAAAAAACAAATAACTTATATCTCAGTAGCATTGAATTTTATGACTAGACAAATAAGTCTAGAAAAATATGCAGCATGCGATTAAAAAGAAAATGCATGCATATAGCCTGCTTTTAAGAATAAGTGCATGCGGCATGCGTGTACCATGCATATAAGAATAAGTGCATGCGGCATGCATGCACCATGCATTTAAGAATAAGTGCATGCGGCATGCATGTACCATGCGTTTAATTCCACGTCACAACCCTAATAATAACCCTTCATTTTCTAGTGGAGCCCTAGAACAATTAATAAAATAAAACTTTAGATTAGAGCTTCAGTGATGGCCTCATTATGACTTAGGTGATGGCCAGAAGCTAGTCGCTTTTTTGGGTCATAATATGTTCCTTTCTGTGTGTGACTGCCCGAGCACAGTCATATTTATAAGGGCGTATTATGTTTATAAATAAATAAATAAATATAGATGCTAATTCAAGATTTATTTGGACTATATAGGTGCTAATTCAAGATTTATTTGGACTATATAGGTGCTAATTCAAGATTTATTTGGACTATATAGGTGCTAATTCAAGATTTATTTGGACTATATAGGTGCTAATTCAAGATTTATTTGGACTATATAGGTGCTAATTCAAGATTTATTTGGACTATATAGGTGCTAAACATAGGTGCTAAACATGCACAAAAACGATAGAGAATTCAATTTTATATTAGGTTCACGGTACTAAGTTCCAGAACCGTAGCTTGTTTTAATAAAAATATTTTAAAAATCCATGTACGGTCCCCTAAGTTTCTCATTAATGATTTCTTAAGTTTCTCATTATTAACTTTTAAGTTTCTCATTAATGACTTCTTAGTTTTTTCTTTAATAAGTAACCTAAGAACTCATTAATGAGTAACTAAAGTTACTTATTAGTAGGTAAAAAACACACATCCGTTCAGGAGATAAAACAGTACATCTTATCTGAGTTAACTTGAGATATTCTCTGTGAGTCGTCAAACACAGTTGTGATAAACACTTCTCAGATATACATTTATCGTTTTATAAATAAATACATTAGAAGATATATCTACCATAGAAAATTAAGATAATTTTTTATATTCTAATAATCATGCATGATGAAAATTCTAATTTATGAATATTTTTTTATTTGTTTAATTTTTTGTTTTTGTATAATTTTTTATTTCTGATAATTTTTCATTTTTGTATAATTTCTTATTTTTGTATAATTTCTTATGTTGTATAATTTGTCAAATAGATTTGTAGAAGGTTTGTACTCCCATAATTTGCACTACATTTTAACGAGTGGGAACATGTTTGAATGAAACAGATTTATTCTAACATATTTTTTATTCAAGTTCGACATCTTTCATCAAGTTTTAAACATCTTTCATCAAGTTTTAAACATGTTTCTTCCAGTTCAAACATGTTTCATTCAGTTCAAACATGTTTCTTCCAGTTCAAACATGTTTCATTCAGTTCAAACATGTTTCTTCCAGTTCAAAAATGTTTTAATCCAGTTCGAACATGTTTCATTCAGTTCAAACATGTTTCTTCCAGTTCAAACATGTTTTAATCCAGTTCGAACATGTTTCATTCAGTTCAAACATGTTTTAATCCAGTTCGAACATGTTTCATTCAGTTCAAACATGTTTCATTCAGTTCAAACATGTTTTAATCCAGTTCGAACATGTTTCATTCAGTTCAAACATGTTTCATTCAGTTCAAACATGTTTCATTCAGTTCAAACATGTTTTAATCCAGTTCGAACATGTTTCATTCAGTTCAAACATGTTTCATTCAGTTCAAACATGTTTTAATCCAGTTCGAACATGTTTCATTCAGTTCAAACATGTTTCATTCAGTTCAAACATGTTTTAACCCAGTTCGAACATGTTTCATTCAGTTCAAACATGTTTCATTCAGTTCAAACATGTTTTAATCCAGTTCGAACATGTTTCATTCAGTTCAAACATGTTTCATTCAGTTCAAACATGTTTTAATCCAGTTCGAACATGTTTCATTCAGTTCAAACATGTTTCTTCCAGTTCAAACATGTTTTTATCCAGTTCGAACATGTTTCATCCAGTTCGAACATGTTTCATTCAGTTCAAACATGTTTCTTCCAGTTCAAATATGTCTTAATCCAGTTCGAACATGTTTCTTCCAGTTCAAACATGTTTCATTCAGTTCAAACATGTTTCTTCCAGTTCTAACATGTTTTTATCCAGTTCGAACATGTTTCATCCAGTTCGAACATGTTTCATTCAGTTCAAACATGTTTCTTCCAGTTCAAATATGTCTTAATCCAGTTCGAACATGTTTCTTCCAGTTCAAACATGTTTCATTCAGTTCAAACATGTTTCATTCATTTCAAACATGTTCCAGCCCAGTCAAAATATTTTCTACCGAGCATCGTTTTTTCAAACTGATTGAATCTGAATAAATCTATAATAATAAATACACTATTTTACGCTGATTATTATACTGACCATTATACTGACTATTATACTGACCATTATACATACTATTATACTGACCATTATACTGGTTATTATACTGACTATTACATTGACCAAGTTCCAAATGCATATAACGAAATAAATAACTGTCATAATTTTTAGTGTAACGCTGTATTACTGAGACACTCACAGTAATCGGGTGATGGGTGCTATTAGAGGAACCAATCTGCCCTATAGAAATTAATTATTGACTTATAATAAACTCCTACTGAGGTAGGAAGTAGTAATATTTTTCCATTAATTCGTTTCAGAATTGTGTTAGCCTCCGGTAACCTTTCTTGGACCTATTAATCTTTCTTCGCTTCATTTCCCAATCAGACGATATTAAAGTAAAAAAGAAAATCGTTTCCTATTCGCCTTTAATTCGCTTCTGATTCGCTTCTCGTTCGCTTCGTGACGTCATCACATGACTCTATATAAAGCGTGGCATTAACGCAACAACTCAGTTTCGTCGTCAAAGAGTGATGACTAGGGCTGTGACTGTAAGGCCTTACAAGATATGCTTTATAAGCTCTAAAAATATGCTTTATAAGCTCCAAAAATAAGGCTGTAAAAACGTTTCAGATTATGCTTTATAAGCTTTAAGAGCTGAATACTAAGATGCATAAGCTTTTATTAATAGATATGCCTTCAAATATTCAATAGTATATAGTTCAAAATTTTCTTTTGATTGAAGAAAACAAGCAATAACCAAGGGGAACCCTATTATTATTCAACTAAATAGGTATCTTTTACTAGGTATTTCAGGGAAAATAAAATGAACTGATTAGTAATTTAGTGCTTATGTATAAAAGATACTTTCATCTTCAAGGAAAACTATTTAAATAAATAAATATAGCAACTCCTGATTTAACAAATGTAGATTTTACATTAGAAAAATTCATCACTAGAATTCATTTTCCATGGTAAGGGGCGCGTTAGCACCCTGTCAATGAAGTTAAATTTTATTAGTTGGTTGCATTATAAGTATATTCCGGGTGGCACCTCTATGGTTAAAAAATAAAAGGTTACTACCACTTAGAATATAGTTTTAAAAATATTGTTAATTGCAGATACGTTATTTAGGGTATTGTTTTTAATGTTTCGGTCTCAAAATTATAAATGACCTCTTAACATAAATGAGTTTGTTGTATTGCACATTTCCTGATTGTTTAATGACGTAGCAGGGGGATTCGGAGGTGACACGCCCCCGAGTCATCTAATTCATAAGCTTCATTTATACCTGATATCAAATAAATGTTAAAACATGTCTCAAATTTCTAATGTTACGTGTCAGCTTAAAACGGTTAATGTTATCCTATTTTAATAAATAAACTACACATTTACGATAATAATTTCAACTTTTTATATTATTATTCTTTCAAAACACCATTATAAACTGAGACAGAAATTTCCAAGAACGAAATTTCCCAGAGCCTACACAACACATTGAAATAGATAAAATTATACTATCACTTCAACTTTGCAGAACTTTCGGAAAATCTTGTCAGTTAAAATTTCTAGAGCATTGGATTTAGTTATGAATAAACAAAAAATTTATTGACTGATTTAGCAACTTTAGTTATCCTGGCCTGGATGGTAGCTCGTGCAAGCTATCAAATTATTATTTTTTCTAAAAATTTAAAGAGTTACGCCAAAGATATTATTCTACAATAAGATACACTACTGTCGAAAATTTCTATTTTAAAAGTGCGTTGTGTCACCATCTGGTTTTAAAAGCGGGAAATAGAATAGAAATATTGTAAGGACAATCGAGGTATGTTGTGTTCGTGACGTCATAACAGCAACACTCTAAAATGATATTTAAAACAATTGAAGAACGTTCTATTATAAAACAGAGATGGTCACACTGCTTAACCTTAATTTTCTATTTATGTGTGTTGCCTTGTTGACGTCACGGTCACAAATCACTTGATTTGTAACCACATCTCACAAAGCTTTACTCTTTGGTGCTTTCCCTAAATCCCTAGTAGGAATACTAATATTGATAAGTAGCAATAATTGAGTGATTTGTGACGTGACGTAAGCAAGGGAACAAATTTAAAAAGAAACTTAGGGGTTTGGCAGGTTAAATAATTGATTAAATATATATTTATTTATTATATTATGCAAATTAATAACTATTTTTTACAAATATACTTTAAAATTTAAATATGATTTTAGAATATTGCTGTTATAACGTCACGCACACAACATACCTTGATTGTCCTTACTATATTTCAATTCTATTGGAATAGAATTCGCTATGTCAAACTTTCAAACTTACTGCAATTACGAATATGAAAATAAGATTTGCAAAAAAAATTAGGTGATGGCTCATGTTTGACATAACGTGTATTTATAATATAGAGCAGAAAAGTATGAAAAATCCAACATCGTACACAGAGAAAAAAGTTTACTCATATCTAATGGGTCAACAATTTATGCTTTGAATCAATATATTACTTGAGTTGGTTGGACTTTATTCATGTTTTCATGTGTGTTAAAACAACTATGATGTGGTGTGTCATCAAACATTAGTTAATTCAATTCATTTTATAGATTGAATCAACTTACTATGAGAGTTAAAAGTTACTTTTTTGAGAATTTTAAAGTATGTTGAAACAATTATGACAGAGTGTATTGTAGGAACTCACAAAGACTGTTATTCCAATGTATCTGTTGTATGAATTAACTTACTATGTGAGTTGGCGCAACTTTTTTTAAGTTTAGGAGTGAGTCAAAACGACTGTTTTGTTATAACCCACGTCAATTCAACTACTTTCAAGTAGTACCTGCAACTCACCACGTAGGTAGACGCAAAATTAACCCTTTCATATAAGTGAAAACAAATCAAATTTGATTTGATTCAACTAATCCTTTCTCTGTGTGTATATCAACCTTTTCATGAACAGTTGAAAATGTTTTATGTTCACGAAAACCTCAACGAAACGATATTATGCCTTGAAATTAGATAAGCTCTTTCATAAGGCATATGCTCGAAACATTTTGCTTAAGCCCTAACAAAAAGCATATGCTCGAATGATTTTGCTTAAAGGTCTAATAAAAAGCATATGCTCAAATGATTTTGCTTAAAGCTCTAATAAAAAGCATATGCTCAAATGATTTTGCTTAAAGCCCTTACAAAATGCATATGCATCTTACGAGCATATGCGAAATAAGCCATGTCACAGCCCTAGTGATGACGGACGAAGGTTTGACTGCGTATGTGGGAGGAGGAGGTCCTCGGCTAACACAATTCTTCACTTCATAATGAAAAAAAATTACTACTTCCTACCTCAGTAGGAGTTATTTTTCCATTAATTCGTTTCAGAATTGTGTTAGCCTCCGGTAGCCTTAATCTTTTCAGACTCTGCCTTCGTCCTATGATGATTCTAGAAGGTGAATTTAATAAAATAGGGTTTTGTTTCCTATTTACTTGTAACTGTGATTCCCAATAGAATTGATTACTTTCGGAAGGAGGAGCAGTCAATTAGGGAAATGAAAAAGAAAGGTTTGTTTAACAGAACATATAATGAATAATTGATCATTATCAGATACAGATAATTAAGAGAGAGAAATAAATTAGAACTCTAGAAACCATTACATATATAATATACGTAGCAATAACAGAACCATTGGAGAAATAATAATATTATTTATACTATTGTATAAACCTATGATAACAAGATATAATCCAACACGATCAAAAACTTTTAGGATTCTAAAGGATACGTCCTGCAACAAAGTTTTCTGTTGTAGGACGACACGGAACAAGATATTTTTTAATAAAAACATTTTGATTGTGCCAAAAACCGTTGTGAAGAATTTCAGAAGCTTCTGTCTGTCTGAAGTGTGCAATTGAATGACCGATCTTTCTGAGATCATGACCAGCCGGCTGGATGGCATTCGGATCTCCCCTTTTGATCGCTTTGGCCAGCCAAAAGGATAATCGGCCAGCTCTGAGAGGGTTCCCTGTGGATGGGTGGACAAAAAGATAGTCTGTGTTGGTAATTGTTTTAGTTTTTGCAAGGTAAAACCTGAGTGTATTTATTGGGCAGAGCGGATGGTCTTGCCCGATACCAGGGAAGGTGAGGTCAGGGGGCCTGGGATTACGTATGTTTTGGTTTTTGAACAGGAATCCTGGTTCCGTAGGAAGGACGGCTTTTTCGTCTGTTAGGGAAAGACCTGTCCTAATAGTTGCAGCCAACTCACTTGCCCTGTTACCTGAGGCAAGAGCTTTAAGGAATAGGGTCTTTAAGAATAGATCTTCTGGTGTTACTCTATCTGTTGAGAATTTGGCAGATGAAAAAGTTTCCAGGGCCAGATCGATGGACCACTGGGGAATTTTCTGTTTCACTGGAGGGTTACGAAAGAATTGACTTCGAGCTAACAAAGAAAAATTTTCTGAGGAAAGGTCAATGCCAAATGCTTGAAGGATTGGGAGCCTAAGTTGAGACCTGTAGTTTAGAATAGTTCTAGGGTCGAGGTGTCTAGTTTCCTCGCATGCGATGAGAAATTCCATCAATGTTTGAGTGGAAATATTACGATTACGAGTTATTACTGGGAGCCATTTCTGAAAGGCTTTCCATACAGATTGGGCTTGCCTAATTGTTGAACTTCAATGAGCGGTTATGAGATGAGAAGCAACAGTGTCGCCCAGAGAAGAGTTATACACTTCTTTTAGAAATTGAACGCGGTCCACTTCTCTGAGGCGGGTCGTCCATTGTTCATTTGATCTGGTAGGTTCAGATGCCAGTACCGCACTGCTCGATTCATAATGTAAGGGAACCAAGGTTCCGCTGGATACCACGGAAGGATTATAATCCCGTGATACTTGTATTCTTGTAGTTTGGAAATAATCTTGGGAATGTACCATTTGGGTGGAAACAGGTAAACCTGTGACCATTGGTTCCAATCCCAGATTAGGGTGTTCTGACCCAAGGCTCGTGCAGAGATGTATCGAGGTAGCTTGTTGTTCAAGTGAGTAGCCATTAGATCGATCTCCATGGGCCCTCGCAGTACTTCCAGCTGGTGGAAGATTTTTTGAGGAAGTTCCCATTCTAGCAGAGGATGGGTGGTGCGGCTCAGGGCATCCGCTCTGTTATTTAGAAGGGTGGAGATGCGAAAGGCTTTCATATTTAGGTCCCTTTCTTGTAAGAGGGGAACTAGCAGAGCAATTTCTTCCAACCGATTCTGGGATTTGCAGGAAAGTTTGTCTATCGCAAACTGTGCGGGAGTATTGTCTATGAATAGGTGAATGGTCTGGTGGGATAGGTTGATTTCCATTAAGGTGTAGCGGACTGCGCGTATCTCTAGAATATTGATGTGTAGGAGTTTTTCTTTGGTTGTCCATTCCCCTGAAACGTTTCTTGTGATCGTGTGTCCCCCCCAACCCGATTGTGACGCATCTGTCCAGAAGTGGACAGGATCGAGAGCGGACAGGAAGAACTCTGTTTGCATCAATAAGGGAAGTTGTATCCATGGAATCAGTGCTTGCTTCAGGTGAGGAGGTACATGGACTAGTTTGTCTCTGGAGGAGCAAGGGCCGAATTGTTGGGGCTGTATCAATGGCTTTAGCTTGTGACGTAGTTGAGTGAGGATTTCTGATACAAAGGCGAGGGAACCAAGAATGCCCTCCCATTCTCTGCGTGAGCATGAGTGGGCGTGGAAAACAGTTTCGAGACGAAGCAGAAGCTTTTCCTGTTTTTCTTGTGGAATTCCCCACTTCCCCTCCTGAGGAAACCAACGGACTCCTAACCATTCGATATCTGTGAGAGGGTGTGGTTGAGATTTTTCCTGGTTTATGAGGAACCCTAAGTCTTGAAGTACCTTTGTTGTGGTTGTGAACGCTTTCGCTGTTTCGTTTGGAGAGGGACCCTAGACTATCCAGTCGTCTAAGTAAGCGATGACTGGGATGCCTTGCTGGTGTAGGATAGCGAGAGGATAGCGAAGCACTCTTGTGAAGATGTAAGGTGCTACGCTCAGTCCAAACGGAAGAGCTAGGAAGAAATACAGTCTTCCTTTGTAAAGAAAGGCAAGATATTTGTGAAGGGCGGGCTTTATAGGAATGTGGAAATAGGCGTCTTGTAGGTCTAAAGAGGCCATCCAAGCTGCAGGTTTTAACATGGAAGCCAAAACTTTGTGGTTGGTCATGTGAAACCGAGGAGTGACGAGATTTTTGTTGAGCTATGTAAGGTTGATGATAAAGCGTGATCCTCCAGTTCTCTTTGGGACGAGGAAAACGTGAGATAGGAAGCAAGGTTGTAGAGGAACCTCGTAAATTGCTTGTTTTAAGAGGAGGTCTTGTATTGAATTTGAGAGAACTTGGGTGTGAGGGATCGAGCGAGCTAGAGGGGTAGCTAATGGTGGGGGCTGTGATGCCCACGTCCAATGAAATCTCTTTTTTATAATGCTTCTGATTGCAGGAGGTGCTTGATTCCATGCATAATGGAAGAGAGAAAGACGAGCCCCCGGTGAGTCATAGACTCCGTTGCTGCTTGGGGTTATATCCAACAAGCCGGGATTTGTTTCGGTTGTCTCCGTTATTTCTCGGATTTCGTGGTGCAGGGTGTCGGAAGCCTTGGATGGGTAGGAAATATCTCCTTTGGCCTCTAGAGTATTGCCGCCCTCCTCCATTGTATCGAGGAGGGATCCCACGAAAGGTTGGAACTGTATGAGTGGTTGGTTGAAAAGCAGATCTGTGAGAAGGAATCCCCCTTGGATGTAGATTCCTAGGATTAACTTGCCTGCCCTGAGAGAGTGAATGGTGGTTGTAGGATGCAGTTATTGATGAGCTTTTAGAATTCCTCTGTGTTTGGTTAGAACTGGTTGTAAAAACGTTCTGTGGAACTGGCTTAAGAGTCCTATTCAAAATAGCTTTATCAAAATAGTCTTTATCTTTAAGGGAGAAGATTGTAGTATTGACTATGTCTTCTTGGAAGATTAGAATGTCTCTGGTTTGTGGGGCTTGTTGGTGTGCTGTAGCTTCAAAGCGAAGTAGTAAGCATGCAGCGCCCAACTTTTCTGCCGTTTGGGTTGCCATTTCGGCATGGCTTTTGTATGCATAGGCATTCCAGCGTATTGTGTGTTCCAGGCTATGATTTACATTGTTGTTAATCACGCTCGTAATATCCTGTTCCATTAGAGTAAGCGCAGTATGTGTTGCAGCTATATGGTTATATGCTCCTAGGTAGAAGAGAAGTTCTTCTTTGAGATAGTGTTGCTTAGCAAGGATATCAAGAGAGGGAATAGATAGGTAGGCATGAGCAGAAATTAGGTCAGAGAGGTATGCATGATTGCATGACGTCCCTGTGTTCAGGAAGGTTACAATCTCATCGCATCCTTCTGTTGCCGTCACTGTCATAAATGAAGAAACCCTAGGAAGAAGGGGTCGACCATTGAAATCTTTAAGTTTCCTTAGTGTGGATGAAGCATCCGTGCTCTTGAGAATTTTGACCAACGTATCACGTGAGGAATGTGCCAAGCGATGTTTATTGAGGGCTTTTCGCAAATCATCATGTAGAGCATGTTGTCTATGCATATGGGTGCCTGGTGGAGAGGTAGTGACTGAAAAACCAAGAACTTCTTTAGCCTGCTCTGTAAAAATATGCCGTCCAATGTAGAGGTCATCTGATGCTCGAGAGGCATTAGGACGAGATGTAGGATCCTCATAGCAGTCAGCTAAGAAGGAACCAGAGTTGTCTAAAATGAGATGATAACGCACCTTAAAGCACAGAGGGTTGCTACCCACTACGAAAAAGCGTCCATAAGCAGCGTTTTTATAACGAAATAGGACCTCATTAGTTTCGCCAAATAGTTCTGCGATTGCACTATCAGGTGGATAGTAGATTTTAGATAGTAAATCTTCAGGGGGCGAGGGGGGTGGGAATTGAGAGCTTGCTTCAGTAGATGTAGTTGGGTGGGTGTGTGCTAAGTGAGCAGAACTAACAGATGCTGGAAGAGCAGTCTGATCCCGAACAACAGGTACTGAAGAAGATTCTAAGCCAGTAGGTGGTGAAATTTGAGGACAAGGTACTGATTCAATACCTAAAGGGGTGACTGGGCATGAAGTGGGAGTGATGGGGCTTCCATTTATTTTATTATATTGATTACCATGATCCTCTTTGGTGAACTGATAATCATGGTCTACCTCCTTTGGGTCGTCTGCTTTATAATAAGACGATGAAGTACCACCTACTTCATAGGTATAGTTAGACTCATAAGGATTATAAAAATATTCAGGGTAATAATTCCCCTCCCAATAGTCTTCGGTAGTGGGGAATGAGTGAAATCCCTGGGATAGTTCTTCTTCGGGAGTTTCAAACTCTCGGTGGGGCCTGCGAGAGTCACAGTCCCTATAGCAAGTAGGCGAGAAACTTCTTTCCCATCGAGAGCGTCTGTCTCTTTTGTCGCCTTGTGGAGAGGATCTCCTAGCTCTCTTATATTTCCTCTCGGCATGATCATCGTTATGCTCTTGAAGGAAGCGTTCTCTCTTTCGTGGAGAATTTTCTCTGTTTGGAGAATTGTCATCACCAGGGGAAATATTCTCTACCGCATGTGTATCATCTTGTGTCTCCGTTTCAGTTGTGAGAATTCTTGACTGAGACCGAGCTGGTGAAAGACTACGGGCTGCAGACCCTCTAGGGAGGAGTTGCGAAAACTCGAGGCGGAGATCGTCAGAACTGAAGAAGTTTAGCAGATCATCTCCTTTTTTATGAGACCTTTGTCTATGAGATTTTAGCATTTTGAAGACATATGATAGTTCATGGGTCGAACCTTTAGACTGTCTGTAGTCATTAATCCAAGAGGTGCACAGCTCGCATGCTTCTGGACTGTTAAGAAAGAAGGTTGTAAGAGTGTGTATTATAGAGTATATAGAAATACAATGAATTTAAATAGATATATGATTCTTATTTCATAAGGCCAACTTGCCTCCAGGTAAGGCCAGTTCCTTTAGCTCCTTTCCCTGAAGATAAAAGACAGGGAGCATGCTTGGTGCAAAGATGGTCGAATGACGTCTTGTCACAAAGATTACAGGTTTCTGCCATAGCGAATGATCTGTTTACAAGTTTAAGTTCACATCTGGAATGGAACAAAATATATGTGAAACTGAAAACTATGTGAATACTAAGATGAATATATAGAAAATCGTATATTCATTATTTGCTAGCTTACAGGAAGAGAGGAAGATAGCGAAAGCAGTTGGGTAAGTTTTAGTTCGCTACTCGCTGTAAATTATCTATTTATTCGCTTTTCCTTAGTTTACAGCCAAGGGGAGAAGGCGAAATTAATAGAATAAGTTTTAATTAGTTACTCGCTTTTCCTTAGCTTACAGCCAAGGGGTGAAAGCGAAAGCAGTAAAATAAGTTTTAAATGGTTATTCGCTTTTCCTTAGCTTACAGCTAAGGGGAGAAAGCGAAAGTAGTAGAATAAGTTTTAATTCGCTTTTCCTTAGTTTACAGCTAAGGGGATAAAGCGAAAGCAGTAGAATAAGTTTTAATTCGATATTCTTTAGTTTACAGTCAAGGGGAGAAAGCGAAATCAGTAGAATAAAATTTTATTCGCTACTCGCTATTAGCTGAAGTAGGAATAAAACATAGATTATTAGTTATCCTGTAGAATATTAATAATTTAAAAATAAATTAGAACATAAACAATAATAACAACCCAACTTGTGGCATACAGATGCAGTGGGCTAACACGAGTACAAGCTGAGGCACGTGAGATCTTGCCTGTACGCAGTCCAAGACGAAACTGAGTTGTTGCGGTAATGCCACGCTTTATATAGAGTCATGTGATGACGTCACGAAGCGAACGAGAAGCGAATCAGAAGCGAATTAAAGGCGAATAGGAAACGATTTCCTTTTTTACTTTAATATCGTCTGATTGGGAAATGAAGCGAAGAAAGATTAATAGGTCCAAGAAAGGCTAACGGAGGCTAACACAATTCTGAAACGAATTAATGGAAAAATATCTATGTAATCGTCAACTTTCCGAGCGACGTTCCCTTATATATTTCTAAAGATGGCAAGCAGGAATAGGTGTATAAAGCATATCTACTGTACATATAAACTGTTTGAACAGAACACTGTTGATAAAATAGTAACAAAGAAGGTGTATTGTATTCGTGAAATTATTATTTATCATCTGGTAAACAGTTTAAACTCTTAATATGAGAAATTAAAGTGAGAAAAGCTATACACTCATTACTCATTAGCAGAGGGGGACTCGCGAACTCCTTTTTTGGGTTCCAAATCCGAACCTGGGTTTCAGCCAGTATTGGTTCTTTTGTTCCAAACCTCCGAATAGCAAACCCAATTAGTTTTTTTCCCGGGGTTCGGATTAATATAAGGACTTGTCGTCACTCGAAGCCCGAATCTTCTATGACGTTTGCCCGAACCTCCAAACCCATTTGTCAGTCCAAACGGATTCGCAGATAAAGGGTTTGCGAACATTTGTACGGAACACCCACCTCTTCTCAATACTTATCAATTATCGTTATATTAAATCAGTTAAAATATCTTTGATTAAAGGGTGTTGCTCTGATTACGTCATGTGACAAAATCCCTTTTTTTGTATTCTGCATAATGTGAAAAAACAAATAAAGAACCTTTTGATGGGTTGTTTTTGAGGCTATTGCCATAAGACTCAAATTCAACAAAGATCTACTGGAGATCTATTTGGATAATTTGAATTTAGATCTATTTTGCTTTTGTATTTTCAACTTTTTCCATTTGTATATCATCTGAGTTGTTCAGTAACTTAGCATTTTTTTGCATACTGTTAGATGATGTCAAAGACGACCTATTTGTTTGGTTACTTCTAGTACTAGATCCATGCGACTTGCTGTTAGACGATGCCAGAGACGACCTATTTGTTTGGTTACTCCTAGTACTGGATCCGTGAGAGTTGTCCTGATCTTCCTTCGAGTCATCCTTAGCACTCTTTTGCCTTCTGGAAACTCTCCTTACGATCGATTTCTTCTTTCTACTCCACCTCTTTTTGACCTGGTAAAAAGATTTACATAATATAAGAAACCATTCATTCAATTTAGTTCAGTAAAAAATAAAAATCTAGAATTAGACTAATTGCAAATATAGGTAAATAATTCGCTTTATAAATAATTTTAATTTTCAATTGCCATCTTTATACTTGAAGAATTCATAAACAAAATTTGTTTGATTTAAATGGTCTCATGTTTATAATTACATCATGAAATTACAAAAATAATCGATAACTTATAACAGAATACCTACCAGATTTCTGACGTCTTTCTTGCAGACGAATATCAAGAATAGAAACAGTCCTCTCAAACTGTGTATTGAATCGATTATCACCCTGAAAATCAAAAAAGAAATATTCATTAAATTCAATATTGTTGGTGTACAGTCGAATAAAAAAAAACGAAATAACCTCAACAACTCTCAGTCGATTAATAACATAGCTAATGAGACTACCTCTCATTAGAAATTTTCGACTGACAAATTTAAAGTAGCCTGACCCTTGTCCAATCAGTATAGATATTCAAAGAATGTTACAAACAAACACAATGAAAATGAAAGGGCATAAGACACTTCCTTGTGGAACTCCACAAATTACATTTCTTATAATACATGATTTCTTAAGTAGCTACTTACGTGAAAAAGCAATTTTCTATACCAAGTAAATAGTTAATGATGCTGAAGATCCAGATAGCACCCATCAAAAAGAACAACTTGAGACAAAGTAGTGCGCTGAAAAAAGAATAATACAGCATCCAAAATCATGTAACCAATAATATGCACTGCTTTAAGACTTTTTTACACGGTGCGAGTTAATGTCGTGATATTAGACAGCAGCTGTCACACTGTATTTGCCTGCCAGTAGCTCAATGTTCATAGCATTGAATCTCCATTACAGTTACTCAACTGTCACACTGTGCAAGTAGCTGCTCTACAGTAACTGACTAGGTCAATTTGCACTTTTACTCGAACCGTGTAACAAGTCCCTTTTTCCCACACTCACCTGTCCTTATTATTGTTCATATCATTATTTTTGTTTCCTCCAGCTTTAGATGAGCTCTCAGAGCTGTGCAGGACTTTAGCTAGAGCTCTTTTTTGTTTCACCAGATTTATTGACACCAGGATGAATAAAATTATATTCACTGACAAAAGGATGATTGATAACACATCTCTGTAAATCCAGGTAACTGAAACAAAGAAGTTGACAATTGCTAAATTATCAATTGTAGATAATGTTATATAGAAAATTAAACTAGTAAGGAATTTTGTAGAATATCTAAATAAGAATTCACCTTCTTCATCAATATTACACAATGTGAAGATTTTAGGTCTGATGATTTGGTCGTTAGCTTCAGTATCCTCTAAAGAATCGATGACAATTGCAGATATGGTGAATACCAAAGGTATTCCCCAAGCGTAAGAAGAGTAGATCATCAGCCACTTTCTTTTGTTCGATTTAGAGTCACTCACAGGAACTATTGACCTGTCAAGATTCATGTTTGAGTCGATTTCGAACATAATGTGGCGTATGAAATTAGCTAAATATTTTAGAAAGCCACATCATAAAAGAAGCCATTAAATAATGAGATGCATCTCCCTGCCTAGTGAGCCAATAAACCTAACTAACCAATAAGCGTTTAATAACTTCAGAATATGAACTAAAGTTCTATTTAACATGCCAAGTGGGTTACAGCTAGCATAGGAGATTAGTTGGGTCCCAACTACTATAAAAAAATATATTTAGGCCGCGCACACACCAAAAGAAAGATAGCAAGAACGATTTCAAGATAGTACCCGCGCACACCAAAAGAGAATAGTCATCTTGTAACACTGAGGCCACATCAATAGCTGAGCGTGCTTGATGTAACACGTACCCGTGTGAAATCTGGTATCACACTTAAGTACTCAACTTGACGAAAGATTGATGAGAAGTCATCTGAGAGGCGAGTTCTATATTTGACTATCTTGCAATCTTTTTTTCTCTCTTTGGATTCTCTTTCAGTGTACGCACGCTCTAGATAGTATCACCGTGTTACCTAGTTATGCTATCTCTCTTTTGGTGAGTGCGTAACCTTAAAAAGAAATGGTCAGACAGAGTTACATAGTTACTGGAGGTAGTCAGTTCGATCCAGTACTTAAAGATAGTTTTTTAAGCTAGAACAGTCCGGTCTGGGTTTTTTTTTTCTTATTTGACCATCTACCTTGTGTTATTATATTCATTAGCTTTAAGTTAACAAGAAATGCAAGACCCTTTCGTATTGTTAACTTTTCATTACCACAATATACACAAAACATATATGTACACATAGAGAGAATGAAATAATCTCTAAATTACTGAAACTTACTTAAGAGTTAGGTACATGTCGATGCACATAACATTCAACCAGAAAAATGTTGAAAGTGAAAAGAAGTAGTGTAGTATGCCTGAAATAAAGGAAATATATAAGCTAGCTTGTTACGTTTGGTTTGTAATATTCAGGGATATGTATTCAATAGAAAAAAATTACCAGCACCGATGCAAAACCTCGTAATTTCTTCTCTTTCTAGCATCATCAAAATAATTGACAGGATGGATACAGAAAATTGAGAAAGACTCTCAGAAATGATGAACTTGCTGAATAGCTTGACGTAGATTTCATCTACACTTATGTAAACGAACAAAGTCAATATTAAGAAGAAACAAGATATGATGAGACTAGGGATAATGACATAATTAGGCCAGTTACAAGATTTGTCCACTAATCTTTCATCAAAGCAGTAAATGACCGCCATATCTTTATTTCCATCACTTTCTTTCATACGGTCAATGCAGAATTCCGATGTGTTGAAGATAACTTCACTGTACTCCAGAGAACCATCGGACATTAGTGATATGTCCTTGATGAAACCACGTAATTTGTATTCGCACTTGGGTTCTCCATGAAGTATTCCAAAGCTAGAGGACTCATTAGTAGATTTCAAAGGCAATTCAAATTCAACGTCTAAAGTGTCTTCTACACATTCATGACTATCGTCATTATATAGGAGGAAGTTATTCGTTCCACAGCATTTGCGAACACAGTCATCCTCCAAACAAATAGGTTTGCAAAGAAAAACCTCAACAAAATATTCTCCAGAATCGTCCAAGCAATAATCAGAAGTATAAAAAAAGGGATCAGTTTTGTAATACTTAGGCCTCCCAGTTGAATAGAAGAGAAAACTATCAATCCTATTCAGTGAATATTGCACAATTTCATAATTTTCTGGACAATCTATATTTTCTTTGTAAAAATTTGTATTGTCCCAAGAAAGATAGCTGCTGTTAACCAAGATCTCTGTAGGCAGATTATCGATTACAGTTGCAGATTTTTCACAAATGATGGAATACTCAGAATCAGCTGTACTGTTAATAACAGGTCTCTCTTGCTTTTCACAACATCTAGGTACGATTGGAGAATCAAAGCAAATCTTCCTTGAGCTCTCTATAGTATCATTTACTAGCGTATCTTCTGAGCAGTACATATCAGGAGTTGCAACCCTCCCTTCATGTTCATAGTGATCGAGAGATATGGCTCCATTTGTCTCTTCTGACACAACAGTTACGTCAAAAGAAATTAACATGGAATCCTCATCACATTCCAACTGTTTCACGACATATTCAAGTGACGTATCAGACGATCCTTTGTCCTCTAAGCGAAGATCATAGATGCATTTGTTGTCGCTGAAGACTTCATTAATGTTGCATCTGCATCTGTTAACGGTGTTCAACACCTCGAAATTTGTTTCCGTTTCATTAGTGGCATTTTGTCCATTCACTAAAACATTCGCAGCAAAAACTAGAATGATCTTTAAATTCATTTTGGCTCTGTAAATAAGGTTGCATTGTTGATTATTATTAGATTTAGTATATCACGTATAGGTATTTTCAATATGGTCATAGGAGTACGTATTTTTGCCATGCGATGCAAAAATCCCTATAGTTTGAAAATAAACTATTTATTTTATCTTTAATGGACGTTATTGGATTCTAACTTTATGTAATGCTAATAATTCTAACTTAAAGGTCCTCTCCAGGCTCCTGGAAAAAAATGAGTTTATTACATAATATTATAGAACTAAGGTCAACGATCATTATTCCGCAAACCGCATACAATTCGGTTCAGTATATATTTTATTATTTGCTTTTATAGTTTTTTAATACTCTGTGAGCAACAATCGAGCGAATCACTAATCTGACGCTAAGAAAGAAGATTGTACACTCTTTGTTTTGATTTCAAATTTAGATTTTTAAACAAACAGTGCGTTTTTGGCCTTCTTTTAAGATATTAATTGTTTCTAGAAGTATATAAACGTTTCTATAATAAGTTTATCCAAATTAAACCTTTAAACGAATAATAAATAGATTTATTAAACCAAATACCTATAGTTGACAATCAAAACAAATGGTGTACATTCTTCTTCTTCAGACTGAAAATTAGAAAGTCGGAAGTAAAGTAGGTTTTGTAGAGTTTGGATTATAAAAATCTTTAAAAGCATATAAAATTAAAAATAGACTATCAAATTTTATGGGGTTTGCAGTAAAATGATAAGAAACATTAGCCTCGTTGTCCCAATAGGCTCCTGGACCAGCAGGACCAAACTACTGATTTGTTCTGTTGAGCATGTACAATTAAATTATAAAAAATGTTCTATCATGAGAATACCTCACATATTAATCTAACTGTATAAATATCAATAATTAACTCATTTTGATTAGTACCTGCAACCTGATACAAAATGGCGATCTTTGATGCAATAAAATTGATATGTGGAAATTCAAAATTAGTAGTTACGCATCTGGCAACATCACAAGAGTCATTGCAACACGATGGTAAGCTGATTCAAGTCATTTTAGTTCATTTGTACCTCAATGAAATTTGGTGGGACGTATTTTCCCAATCGGCGCGAAAGAGTTAATTAAAATACGTAGAACTAGATTACATGCACTCGGTAGAGCGCATACTTTCGCCTTTTCTTTGACCCGTTCCCTCCCAAAATCTAAAACAACTGGTAAGTGGACAATGACCAATCGTTCCACCAAGTTTCATGCAATATGGTTCAATAATTTTTGAGTTATTGAGTTATAAATGGCCTTGACCTTGATCTTTGATCCGATCACTCCCAAAATCCAACAAAATTGTTCCTGTATAATGACCAATCGTCCCACCAAGTTTCATTCAATATGGTTCAATACTTTTTGAGTTATAAATTTGACCTTTAACCGGGTCGCTCCCAAAATTCTACCAGCAGGTCACTGGACATTGACCAATCGTTCCATCGAATTTCAGACAATTTGGTTGAACACTTTTTCAGTTATGCAAATAACAAGATGATAAATAATTAAATGCCGGGTTACGAGTAAAATATAACCTTCCGCAAATTTGCGAAGGTAATTATGAATCATATAAATGATTCATGAATGTGTTTGATTGTTGTGTATATCAAATAATACAGAACACCATATTCCGTAATTTTTACGTATTTTCTTTACAATAAACTAACAATGTCAATGTTCAGGTCATAGCAAATAAGAAAATGCTACAACAAAAAGAGCACAAAACAAATTCAAAAACAGTATCGATAATTATACTTTACAATTGAACAATTGCACTTGGATGAATTGACTAGAAATTATTTTTAAAATTATTTATTTCTTTGATTTCAATTGAATTTAATTTACTAACAATTTTGTTTATACGTTCTTCGTGGAATATTTATATAAAAAGTGAATGATGTGCCATGCCAATTTAAATATCTCATGTATGTTTAATTATATCAATAAAACAATATTCTATTAACCAGTATATATAGGTATATTCCACCCCGGTATATTCCACCCCGGTATATTCCACCCCAGGTATATTACACCTCGGTAAATTCCACCCCTGTGACAATGCTCATTTGGATGACAATAAAAATTTCAAAGATTCTATTTTTAGATTGTCATTTGTCAAATAATTCGTACCGATGAGACGATATCCTGAGACATTATCCTGAGACATTTGGACAATATTTAGAGGTAGCTCAAGTCAATTGAAATTTTTTTCTAATAGAATTACAAATATTCTTTATATGGTAGTTTATTTCAAAGTTTACGTGTTGATCAAGTTAATATTAATTCCTTTTTAGCATGAAACTGCAAATGTGCAATCACAACAATGGTTGGATGAGGTATGAAAAGGGTCGACTGGCAGAGACAACCCATTCAATGTTTTCGCTCTTTGCTTATAAGTTGCTGTTTTGGATTCTAGGACCAAATTCCCCGTGATCAAAATCTCTCAATGAAAAAGACAATAACCTCCCAGTCTTAAAACCCTGTACAATAATCCTCACCTCTCTATCGAAAACCTCTTGGTCAAAAAAATAACGCAGAAAAAAGCCTTCGGTCGAAAACCACCACTTTTACAAGAAGATAAAATAGTAAATTCAAAACGAAATAAATATAACAAGAAATACTATATGACCTCATCTTACAATTAAAATCGCTGTTGTGCTGACGATAGGGAAGAAAATCAGCTCGAGATTGAAAATCTAAATACCTCAACTGATAAAGAGCGTTCACACAACTTTTCTTTCTGCTGTTTTGTTACATGTGTAGTGAAAAATTTACAGCTTGTGACTAGCCAGCAAAATGTTTAATTTGATACAGTGAAAATGCAAGTTACCTAGTTTAATACATAATATTAGTAAATGACTAATATTAATAACTAACGAAACCTAACCCGTAAAGTGGGGTGGAATTAACCAGGGTGGAATATACCGGGGTGGAATATACCGGTCACCCTCACATGCAATGTATAAATTTATCATAGTTTTATATTGTTCTATACCATCATAAACTAGTTTCATCTCTTCATTTCAGGTTATGGTCAAAATAGCATAAGAACTATAAATCCGAGCTTAAATCATGATAGTTTGGTTAAGTACATTCACTCTAAGTATTACTACTTCATGTAGCAAGTCAAAGACACTGTACACCTGTGATGATGACTTAGGAAGCTGCACTGATAAGTTGATGCGTATACAATTTTTGACCCAGTTACAAGGTTACCATCTGAGAACGACTCTATATAGCACACCTATGGCCCATACTAAATAATAGGAGTTTTCGAAATAAATTGTAAGTTTATTTCAGTTTTGCACTAGTATTTCTTTCTTCTGGAATAAAGGAATAAAATAGACTGATATAAAAAAGTAATATATGCTACCACTTTTGTTTGAGTTCTAGGTTGCTTATCAATACGAAAAAATGACACGAACTGCAATTTTTGAGAAGTAGACCCATACGTTGTTACTAACAGCCTTTAACTTCTTTACAGATATGCTATCAATATCCTTTTTTTTCAAAAAACTCAAAACTTTACTGCATTCAAAACTTGACGATAGAGGACAAGGTATCGAGTCTAACGTATTCAAGGGGATATTCACGGAGGTAGGGGAAATAGGGTGCTAGGAAAATTAGTTCACGAAAAATTCTTCCGTTTTCTTAAATTAGGAATGGAAAGAAAGACATTATTGAGAGTTAACAATATATGCAAGATTCAGCAGTTATAACTGTAGATGAGAAATTTATTCTATGTAGGTAGCTAATATATTATATTACATACAATTAAAAGTAAAAATGATGAAAATCACTTAACCAACCAAATATTTAGATTGAAAAGCTGAACGTTTTCATTATGCAAAGCATGGGCAACAGTTGTCAAAAATTGGTTGTTTCATTCGTGGCTCTAATTCCTAAAACACTAACAAAATAAGGTATTCTTTCTTTACAGTAAAAAAACAGTACATTATACATTTTGTCACATTTTTGTCAGGGGGAAGCCAAGCCCCCCCCCCCCCCCTCCCCTTCCCCCAGCCCTACCGCTAACCTAACCTTAGGTAGACTATTTCTCTTTATATTTATAGTGTTCTTAAATTTTAAATAAATCACTCGATTATATATCTATCAATCTTAATGTTTCATTAAATAATCAGGAATTGTGCAGCTCAACAAACTTAATGGATACAACTATGTACTATTACCTACATACATTAAGATACTTTATATCAAATATTTATCATAACATCTTGTTCTATATAAATTAATTATTTTGCCATTAATAGACGAATTTTCCGTGGACGAATTTTCCGGAGACGAATTTATTGTGGATGAATATTCCGTGGACGAATTTTCCGGTAACGGGGACAGAGTCATCTATCAATTGAAAATGTTAGAAAAATAGTGCCCAAAAATGTACAATAAGTCATAATCAGCCGTGTAAAGTGAATCATTATGTAATATATACGAGACTTACTGTTGCCATTCTTCCAATTTTAACCGACAATATCGGAAGTCCTACAGTATCCCACTTGGCCCGCTTCACCATAACATTTACTCTATTTCTGACTTCCTTGTTTACATGATCTCTTATAAGTCCTCAAATAATGGTTGTCAACCAATGTTTATCCAAACGGTTCCTACCTATAAATTTCACTTTCAATGGGAAACAAGCACAGTATAATTCATTTCACCGAGAAAAATAATGTTTTATTACAACATTAATACCACCTGAAGAAATTGAATAATTCCAATTCTCGTTTCCCACCCGTTGAACAAATCTATCTATATTAGAATCATTTGTAGTGTGAATAGAGCATTTGATTCTACCATTGCGAAATAGAATAATTTGTTTAATTGAAATAGATAGAAAATTAGGGCAATGATCAGTTAAATTATATAAAATAATTCCCGAGCTTACAATCAATTTATTGCCAATAGTGACCCATATGTGATCTAAGAGAGTCGGGAACTGGTTATTAAAAACAGGTGGGGAGTGTGTAGGTTCGGTAAAAATTGGTACAAAATTAAAGGAACGCATAAGAGTGAGCAACGACATAACATCTCTATCATCTAAATTCAACAAATCAATATTCATGTATCCTACTATACAGAAAAGATCATCAGTAGTAATTTTTTTACTATTGGTAGAGGCAATAAATTCGACAACAGTTCCTAAATAGGTCCTGAAGATAGTAGCTAGGATGATGTTTTCGAATTATTCATATTAAGCTCAAGAGCACATTACTCAATAACATCCGAACTAATACAGAAATCATCCAGTTTCCTCGAATGATAAGAATTACCACACAATACACTCACACCACCGTTCACTACGAAAGGTCTGGTGTACTAACTACTCCGTTCACTATGAAAGGTATGGTAAGGTATGGTATACTAACTACTCCGTTCACTACGAAAGGTATGGTTAGAATTATAGCCCTCCACACTCACATCAATAGAAAGTCTCACCAAAAACAATATAATCTGGATACTTTTTTAGAGATGAAAGCATTGCTTCAAATAATTTTAAATTTCTACTGAAGCTTAAGGATAGGAATTCATACGAAAATCCTCTTTTGAAATGATTTGAATTCAAATACAAAGGACAAAAATTAATCCTTCTAAGAGCAATGCAACTCCTACAACGACCACTTTAAATTATATGGTTTAAATTCTTTCTATTCATCTACTTATTTTTCGTCTACAAATTATTTTGGAACTATTTGCCTCTTTCTTACGAGCACCACAAAATATGTTGAAGAATAAAATCACTGTACGAATAAGAAATTATTCGTGTATATTAGAATATTGCTACTGCCAGTTAGCGGGATACAACAAAAATGGCGGTCTGGGTAAGAGCAGCCGTTAAAGCAGTTCACACTGCCTCAGGGGTATGGTAATAGACAGTACACACAGACAGTAACCGTCAGCTTCACAATAACTATAAATTAGAGGCGTAAAGACAGTCGATAACTAATTGTGAATGGTTGAGTACAGACTCAGTCTAGGACTTTAGGTTGTTGGCTGCGATAACGAACATAAACAATATACTCATGAGCCTCGCTCTACTCACTCGTCCGCTTGCCACGAGAGCCAGCGAATGAATGTGAATGAAATTTACTACCCTCGGTCCCTCATACCCTTATTTTTACTTGGTATATAAGTAAACCCTTTCAATGTAGCTCAAAGTCACAGTTCACTATATGCAGATCTAACTACCTACTAGAATGATGTATAGTGTACATATAAAGTGCGTAATTAGCACTCGTTTTTCAGATAAGCATAAAATATCAGCGACGGAAGTTGCAATCATAACTTTCGGTTTGAAAATGAAATTATGATACGGTGGTTAGTTAGAATGAAATATATATATATATACCATACAACGTAATTAGGATGTAAATTTTCATTCTATGATAAATTAATTACGATATTGTTTGACCTTTTCTATTTTAAGAGCAACTATCCTGCAAACTATTCCACATTGCTTACATATGGTTGGTTAGCAAGTGGTTGGATGGTTATAATGTAATATCATAACCACATTTTAAAAACTCACTCTAAAACCACATGGTATATACGTAAACCACAGCTCAATTAACAATACAATAACATATAATAGCTACCTTAAAATAGTACCGAATCATATAACCCATACATATGTTCGATTAAAATTAGTGTTCTTTTTCAGTAGAACTGTAAGATGTAGTAGAACTATAGGAAGCGATAAAAAATAAATTAATGAGAATTCAAGAAAAATAGATTAGTAATGTGAATTTAAATATCTGATTGTATAGATAAATCGTTATTTTATATTAACTGCCCTTTTCATACAATAATAATTAGTTGAATTTTAGTAAAGTATAGTTCTTACTTCATAAATGTTAGAGTAACTATTAACTAATGTCTGGTGATAACGGTATACGGGTAACTTTCCTAGGTAGGCACATTAATTTTAAGTTTTCATAAATTTTTGGTAACTGTTAACTACTTTTTCCATATAGGTACTACAATCTCAGATTCTTGCAATAAGGTTTATGAAGAAGTTACAAATCCACTCGTCTTCTTCATATACCTGAGTGCTATTTTGTACGCAACTAGTACACTAAAACTTCATCCAAGTAAACATCTAGCTACACTTCATAGTTAAAAATGTGGTGAATTTTAAAAATGAAACATACTGAAATAATAATAAATATAGATATAGCTTCATGAGATCGAGTATGAAAACATCCTATTTTACAAGGAAATAATGATTATCTATTCATTGAATAACAATTACCATTATTAAATATATTTCATTATTTCTGTTTTTAGATTCAGTTTGTAAATATATACGGAAGGTAGACAGAAGTATCTTGAACCTGAGGGTCATATTGATGATGAGGACAAGGTATCCCATTGCAAAATGCTTTACCACTTGAACGCTCACCTACCTAAATCTTGTATTTTCTAGAACTCTGTGCTCCTGACTCTTATGAATTAAGTTGATTCTCCTCTGGTATATTTATTACAAAATTAAATGCTATTGCTCTTAAAGCTTATTCTCATAACGCTAATTGCATTATTTGAGTATAGCGTATAAAGTTATGCTCTATAACTACAAAGTTTTATTTGCGGCTGCAAGGGTTAACCTACAGTATCACTATTTATTTTCCATTTCTACCAATGAGTACAGTCGCTCTTCCATATTTCTAGGCAATAATTTATGATTGCATTAAAGAAAGACCCTTTCTAATCCATGAATATTACCATAGAATGATGATTAAATTTGTATTCATGGAGACTGTGGGGAAAATTAGGTGATAATTTTAGTTTATAGTAGATTAGTGCGATTCTGATCATAAGGTATTTGTGTGTGCCGGTGTGGACAGGTATTCGAGTAGGAAAGATTACTTTGTGAGGTTTTGTTGTAAATTTTTGCTCCAATCGTGTTACTGTGAATAATTAGTGTTACCTTTTTGGAACGTATAGTCTGGAAATTCATTTTGGAGAGTGGATTCTCTTCTTCTGAATACAGCTAAGTGGTATTATTAGCGGGCAAGCGTTGCTGCCGATTGTTTGTCAGATTAGTGATCTAACAAACTGTAACCAGACAGGACTCTGGTGACACAGAGTCTGGCGATTTCGTGTTGTTTGTTTGGAACGGAAACGTAGGTCCAGTTTGCAGAATCTGGATTTGTGTTATTGTAGAATAATGTTGTGGTTTTTTGAAAGCGCCGAGTGGTCGGTGGGATATCTTGCACCCAGTGAGGTCTGTTTGTTCTTACAAAGACAATTTCCTGTCAGACAACTACTTTAAAGTGATTTGTAATTATTTCTTTTTTTTTGCCGTTGGTCTTGGATTCTCGGTCCAATTTAATTAAACGGATGTTAATATATATATATAATTAACATATTCAATATTATAATATTTTATTTACGTAATTTCATGAAATGTAATCCGATATTCAAATGTTACTATATTTAAATTTCGTTTCATTTATCAATTCCTGAAGAAATAGTTAACTAATTGTTCTCTTAATATTCACCCTGTGATCATTTTAAATTTTACTTTTTTCTCCCTCTACTTAATCAATGGTGATCCCTCCTATTTTCATATATGATGGTCCTATGATGTTATCCATGTAACGAAACCACAATTAAACCGTATTGAATCCTGAAATATTCTGTATACCATGAAGACTTTTTGGATCCTCGTACAATAAGATTGATATACATATGTTTTTTTTTTCTGGCGGCGAATCGTCCGGTCACCGAGTCACGTATGGTATTGGTACATATTAAACTTGGTATTGATATATAACACATTGGATTAATATGAATAATACGTATGCTATTATTGAATATAAGACATGAAATTTATATAAGTAGCACATGGTATTGGTATGTATAATTCACATGGTATTAGATACTGCATGTGAAACCTATAAAATAGAAGAATGAGGAAGAAGAATGAGGATTTATTGATGAAAACATAAGCCCTTTTATAATTTCCAATAAAAAGATAAAATTTCAGGCAAGTTAAACAAAGTTTAGTTAAACTTCGAAAAAGTACTAAACAAAGCTATACATATTTATCAGAACCTATACTGTATACAGATATGAATAACACATGGTATTGATATGTGAAAAATATGCTATTGGTGTGTACAATACATGTTATTGATATGTTTTCAACATGTTATAACTATATCATTGATCCCAAACTATATGTAAAACAATATGTTCCAAGTTTCCAAAAATCTACAATGTACATTGTACACACATGGTAGCTATTGCTGGTTTCAATATGGTTTGCAAGTGGTTTCGTTACATGGTTAAAATGTGTATTCTATATTTTATTCATGTAGCAAAACCACATGTATAACATATCGTCGAAGGTTCCAAAAAGTCTACATGGTAACCACATTGTTACAACGAGGACTAACCACATGGTAAACATGTGGCACTGTTTGCAGGGATGAGTAAATATTTGTGAAGAATTGTGATCTCCTGAACTGTTCAATATTTGCACAAACTAAAGATAAGCGATATCAAAGACATTCGTTTCTTTAGTGTTATCTATCAGATATTATTTAGCGGATATAAATATTTATACTAGAATAATATTGTTTATGAAATTTAGAATCCCTTCCTATTTTTGAAAGCAAATCTTCACTAAGCCTCCAGAATAATTAATATGCACTCTTAATTGTAAATGGCTAATTATTTTGATTTTTTTTTAAATTGTTTTAAATAAAAACCTACATTTCATCTGTTTTTTTTTCACTTTTTAATTATTTTAATAAATACCCTAATAAATTTTATATAACTTCCTTTTACTCATATTACAAATATACTTTGAAAATAATTCTCGTTGAATCGAAACATAAGTTTTTATAAATTATGAAAAAAAAATTAATTTGTTTTTAGCCTTCTCCTTCATTTTAAAATTATGCAGACTTCCTGTAAATTTAATTCAATAATATTGTTAAAAGTAAATGTAATTAAGGTTATTTTCTTGGAATATTCTCCAATTGTATGAATAATTTGAAATTAAGACAAACTTTCTTTGTAACTAAATTATAAGTGATCCTAAATCTGTTCACCATCTTGGTAATTGGGCCTAAAATGGAAGATCTGTCACCGTAAACTCTCTAAGTTTTCTTTCGATGCTGGAAGGCTTTCTTGAACTGAAATTGGAAGAATTTAGTGAGAAAACAAATCTGGGGAACATTTGGTTCCAACAAGATGAAGCTCAAGCCCAAACTGTGAATGTTGAAATGGTTAAAGTGCGACAGATGTTCCCGGTACGCCTCATTTCTAAGAAATATTAAATCGAAGGGCCCCCACTCTCACCGTATTTGAGAATTTGCTACTTTTTCCTGCTGTGATATCTGAAGGAGAGAGTGTTCAAAAATCGGCCACAAAATTCGGAGCAATTGATAGTATCAGACATGACTGTTATCTCTTGTCATTTTCTTACTCTATCTTCGTTATATATCTTTTTATTCTAGTTCCATTTTTTTTTGTTTTAGTTAATTAAGGTTTAAAATATAGGTACTAAAATGTTTTTAATTTTTTCAGTATTTTGATCGTTCTGAAGACTTCCCATAATAGATTTCTTATTTATTTTTCTATAATACACTAATTTCTTCCCATTAGAAATTTTATTCCACTTTAATTAATTGAAATTATCAGAAAAACAATTCGTTCATGAACAGTTTATACAATTTGGAAAATAAAAAAAGCATTTTTGATGCAAGTTTATTGATAAAAGAATTCCCAAAAACTAACTGCGAGTTGTAAAAAAATTTGGTTCGTTGACAATAAAGTGTAAAGAAAATAAATCCCTCGACTGTTGAACGTTTTAGTATCAAAAAGTATCTGCTAATTACCGAGTTGTTCAACAAAACTGTTCATAAGGGGTAGGATCCAAGTCAGTCAGCAATATTCCATCTGCGCATGTAGGAGCCGTAGCACTTTTTGTCACTTTCGCCATGTATTCAGGGTTTAGGATAATCCAGGCCAAGTCACAACCGCAGTCGAGTGGATTACCTGCGGAACACAAGAAGAATATTCAATAGATGAATTTTACAGGATCTTCTTATTTATAGTTATTTATTTATATTTTTAGGACAACTTTAAATGTCTCCTCACATATGGGACTATGTATTAAATATAAAATTTCTCGCATTTAAATGGTCTATCTAAAACTAGACTTCTATTTCGTGTAAACTGAATTATCAGTTTTTTTGGAAATGTGCTTGTAGCGTCCACTTATCGAACGTCAAATAATATTTTCAAAATATAAACCACAACTCTTCAAATTCATGTGAATTAGGTTAAACCCTCGTAATGAAAGGTGATGAAAGATGAGACTGGTAAAGAAATTACCGTAAATATCGAGTTTATAAATGTAAGGCATCAGAAATCCAAAGACTGATTCATCAATCGTCTTCAGGATGTTGTCATAAAGGTAAATGTACAATGAATCCAGAGCTGTGGAAGAGAGAAGAGACATTAATGAGTAAATTAAATAAATAAAAATATATTCACCCTCCTCATGACTTGAGTTTCAATAATTTATACTTTCGCCAAACGGCAACAACTTGAATGAAGATGAAATGTATATTTATTTATTACATAATTATTTATTTAACTTACTGTGTGCCCCTTTCAAAGTGAATGCTCCTGGCTCAATTGTCTCCAATTCGTTCACGTGGAAATCAAACCTATATACATTGTAAGTGATGGGGATGGAGTCACTTTCCAGAATCTTGATGTTGTTGTCATATAAATTTAATTCACTCAGATTTGGAATCTCATCGAATGTTCCTATGAGAAAAATATAGTTATTAAAGTAATTTTAAACATAAAATCATCTATATTTTTATGTCTTAATAATATTAAAAATGAAAATATTGCTAGTTTGTAGCTCCAATTTTTTTACATTCATGTGATAATTATTGGTATAGTAAATTAACAAACAACAATTTAATTTTATTATGAATAATTACCTGGAGTTAGCCGAGATATTTGTGCATGCCCGAGATTCAGATTTGATAAACTATCACTGCTAATATTAGGAACTGATGTCAAATTAGAATAAGCCATATTGAAGAAGGTTATTTTGTCACTAAGTGGAGGAGGAGGGAAGACCAAAGATGACAGTTCCGTCATCCTAAACTGAACATACTCAAGATCTGAAGAGGAACAAGACTGGTAGAAATCATCACTGACTTCTACCAGTGGGAATGGTCCAGGATTTAGGATGAACTGTCGGAATTTCACACCTCCGCAAGTGAAATTAAGAGCTGTTAGAGAAGTAGATGTATTCATTGTAAATAAATAGAAGTCATTCACAGGGAATTCTTGCGCTAAGATGTTGGCAAGTTCATCGTTAGAGGATATGTTCGTACAGTTCAGAGTAAGTCTGCCTAAATTCGAATCGTAAGTACAGACACACGGGGCAATGTCAGCTGCATCCGGACATGGGAAGACACGAGGTTGTTGGAGATTGGTTTCATAATCGTGAAATTCAGTTAAGGTTTCACCGGCACTGAGAGAAATAATACTTGAAAGAACAAGTAATTGGATGATGAAGTTAAACATGTTGATTGTACCACTGTCGGCAGATAGAGCATCGGTGCTGTCCTTTAATAGTCTTATCTAAGAGCAGATTGTCCCTTTCTCACGTTTGCACGATAACAATTATTATATGCATCATGTGATATCTTCTTGGAATAAGTTAGTCAGATTAAGAGGTTTTCCAACATAAAATAATTGTTTCTATTGCAGTAATAGATTTTGTCCTTCGAAATCTCAATTTCAAAATAAAACGTAAAACAAGAGTTATAATAAAGACTGCAATTTTTTTTCAAGCTTACGACTTTATTCAAAAAATCATCCACAGGAAACCTAATTTCAACTTAAAGCTAAACAATTTATGTATATTCTCCAATCTCCTATTTAGGATTCAAACTATTTATTAATATAATATATTTTCATCTTTAATTTTCATCTTAATTGAGTTGGGGCTTCTGGTCATAAATAAAAATGAATTCCAATGTCCTCAAATCAAAAGTATTGCAGGTAGATAAAATTTGAAATCTTTTTCTGAAAATGGATGATTTTGGTCGAAAGAATGGTCTAAAATTTTACTATTTTCAGGGTTAGATTAAACAGTAAAGTGGTTTCTATCGGAAACCCCTCTGTGTTGACTAACTGTAACCTTCTGTTGTTTCTGTGTTTCGCCTGTATAGGATTATACATGTAAATATCTATGTGAATTTGTATATAACAACTAATGTTGATATAATAATTATTATAGTTGAATTTTAATAATTATCTCCTATGAAAAATATACTTTTTATTCTAGTTAAATGAAAGAAATTGAAGGGACTAATAGTAGTAAATAAACAAAAATTAAAAAACTAAAAGCGCATTAATAATAATTGCATGGAAACTGGCCTACTTCTCAGAAATGCCACAAACTGTTCTAAGTTTATTATCTAAGCCCTCTAAAGTTTTTCCTAAAATTTTCTTTTCTAACATTTCGTCAATAGGAGAGTTTCTAAGTTTAATTCCAACTTTCTCACGGTCAACAGAAGCATACCTGAGTGAAAAACCGAAAGAGTGAAAAAGAATACCATTTCACCTGATTGAGAAGCATATACTTTATACATTGTTTTCTCAACATTTAAAGACCTCTATTAGCCAAATTAATGCCTTTCTTGTATTCGTGGTATCGTCTACAAAGTGAATAAAATCTTAATTCTTCAGATGAGTTACCTTCTCTAAACCCAAACTACATACTTAAAAAAATATTTTGAGCATTGAGGAAACTAGTCACCTTAGTAATCATCATTTTGTCTATAGTTTTATACATGACTGATAAATTTGGGATAGAACGTTAATCAGAGACAATATCCCTATACTCTTACACTGCTCATAACCCAAGCCATTTTTTCGAACATCAGGAAAAGTACCATCATTGACATAACAATCTAATATATCACATACAGTTCAGGCAAAATGGTCTACTAATAGTTTATACATAAACACAGGTACATTATCAATAGTCATTATAACCTAAAATGGGTTACAATAAGTTGAGGCATAAAGCTTATTGGGTCAACATCTGATACAGAGGTGAGATTTGAACTAGCAGTCACACTAAGAAAAGAATCACTAAGAATAGGAGAGATTCACTGACCAAGTTACAAAAGTATAAATGAAATAATTATCTGCAATGATCTATGTTATCACAAAGTTTCCAAGTACTGCGACGTTCCCTTATATTTTCCTTAAGATGGCAAGCAGGTATATGTATAGAAGCAATTAAGCATATCAAGATTACATGCAAACTGGTAATACAGAACACAGTTGATAAAATAGTAACAATGGAGGAGTTTTGTGTTCGCGACGTCATCATTTACTCATCTAGATAACAGTTTAAAATCTGAATTAGAATGAGTCAGTTATCGTTAGTTTAATTCGATTTTTAAGCCTCTTAATTTTGAGTGTTACTCGGATGACGTCATATGACGAAATCCTTTTATTATTATTAATTCTTGAATTCTACACAATGTGCTAAAACAAATAAAGTTCATTTGGATGGGTTTTCTTTGAAGCCATTGTCATAAGACTCCAATTAAACAAAGATCTACTAGCTTATATACATACGAATCTACTAAAGATCTAACTCGAGATCCACCAATTTTGAACTTAAGATCTATTTATCTTTAGACTTTTCAACATCTTTCAGTGCTAAATTCTCTGAGCTGCTTGGTGAATTGACATCGTTTTCTAGACTTTTAAACGAAGCCAAAGACGACGTATTTGTTTGGTCACTCCTAGTAGATCCATGCGACTTGTCCTGCTCTTCCTCAGAGTCTTCCTTCACCTCCTTCTGCTTTCTGGTGACTCTCCTTATGATCGATTTCTTCTTTCTACGCCATCTCTTTTTGACCTGGTGAAAAGGTTTACATAATATAAAAAACCTTGCATTCGTTGTATCCTGTACTACTATTTTTATTTATAGAACAATTTCAGTAAAAATTTATATTTAGATTAAATCGCAACTCCCAATCAAAATTCGTTTATTATAATTATCAATTTTATAATTTTTATAGCAATGAAGGAAAACATACCAAGTTTCCTTTATTTAAATTCATTATAAATACTCACATTTATAATTACATCATGAAATTACTAATTCTAAATAATTTTCAATAATTTATAACACAATACCTACCAGATTTCTGACGTCTTTCTTGCAGACGAATATCAAGAATAGAAATAGTCCTCTCAAACTGTGTATTGAATCAATTATCACCCTGAAAAAAAATCTTCAATAAATTAAAAAGAAAAGATACGTCTTGGTTCATATTAGACTATCTCTCATTGAAAACTTTATTTGTAACAAAGAGAAGGTAGCAAGTCAATTATCCAATCAGTGTAGATTTTCAAAGAATGTGAACAAATATCCCACATATATGATGAAAAATACGAGACATGAAACACTTCCTTGTAGCAACTTACATGAAAATGCAATTTTCAATACCGATTAAATAGCTAATGATGCTGAAGATCCAGATAGCACCCATCAAAAAGAACAACTTGACACAAAGTAGTGCGCTAAAAAAATGGAATAATAGATCTATGATTAAGTTTCCCAAAAAATACATTTACATAATGATATACAATGCTTTACTTTCACACTCACCTGTCCTTATTATTGTTCATATCATTATTTTTGTTTCCTCCAGCTTTAGATGAGCTCTCAGAGCTGTGCAGGACTTTAGCTAGAGCTCTTTTTTGTTTCACCAGATTTATTGACACCAGGATGAATAAAACTATATTCACTGATAAAAGGATGATGGGTAGCAAATCTCTGTAAATCCATTGAGCTGCAACGAAAAAACAGACAACTTATAAATAATCAATAACAGGTAATTTATTACAGAAATTTAGACTTGTTTCAAATTTGTCAGAAGAGTTAAATAGGCATTCATTCACCTTCTTCATCAATATAACACAATTTGAAAATTTTAGGTCTGATGATATGGTCGTTAGCTTCAGTATCCTCTAAGGAATCGATGACAATTGCAGATATGGTGAATATCAAAGGTATTCCCCAAGCGTAAGAAGAGTAGATCATCAGCCACTTCCTTTTGTTCGATTTAGAGTCGCTCATAGGAACTATGGACCTGTAAAGATAAATGTCTGAGTTTATCTCGAACATAGAGAGCATAAAATAATCTCTAAATTACTGAAACTTACTTTAGAGTTAGGTACATGTCGATGCACATAACATTCAACCAGAAAAATGTTGACATTGAGAAGAAGTAGTGTAGTATGCCTGAAATAAAGGAAATATGTTAGCCAACTTGTTACGTTTGGTTAGTAATGTCCAGGGATTGTATTCAATAGAAAAAAATTACCAGCACCGATGCAAAACTGCGTGATTACTTGTCTTTCTGTCAGCATCAAAATAATTGACAGGATGGATACAAAAAATTGAGAAAGACTCTCAGAAATGATGCATTTGCTGAATAGCTTGACGTAGATTTCATCTACACTTATGTAAACGAACAAAGTCAATATTATGAAGAAACAAGATACGATGAGACAAGCGATAATGACATAGTTAGGCCAGTGACAAGATTTGTCCTTTGATCTTTCATCAAAACAGTAAATGACCGCCATATCTTTATTTCCATCACTTTTTTTCATACGGTCAATGCAGAATTCCGATGTGTTGAAGATAGCGTTATTGATCTCTAGAGAGCCGTTTGACATTAGAGATATGTCCTCGATGAAGCCACGTAACTGAGGTTTACAATTGGGTTTTCCATGAAGAATTCCAAAGCTAGAGGACTCATTTTCCGATTTAAAAGGTAAATCAAATTCAACGTCTGAAGTATCTTCTACGCACGTATCAGATTTTTCATTATATAAGAGGAATTTATTCGTTTCACAACATTTGCGAACACAGTCATCTTCAAAACAAGCAGGTTTGCAAAGAAACACCTTAACAACATCTTCTCCGGAATCGTCCAAGCAATAATCAGAAGTATACAAAATGGGGTCATCTTTGTAATAGTTAGGTCTTCCAGTTGAATAAAAGAGAAAACTGTCATCCCTATTAAGTTCATATTGCACAATTTCGTAATTTTCTGCACAATCTATACTTCCTTTGTAGAAATTTGTATTGTCCCATGAAAGAAAGCTGTTGTTAACCATAATCTCTGTAGGCAGATTATCGATAACAGTTGCAGATTTTTCACAAATGATGGAATACTCAAAATCAGCAGTAATGTTAATAACAGGTCTCTCTTGCTTTTCACAGCATCTAGGTACTATAGGAGAATCGAAGCAAATTTTCTTTGAGCTCATTATAGTGTTATTTACTAGCGTATCTTCTGAGCAATACTTATCAGGAGATACAAACATGTCTTCATAGTGATCAAGAGAAATAGTTCCATTTTTCTCTTCTGACACAATAGTTATGTCAAAGGAGACTAACATGGAATCCTCAGCACATTCCAACTGCTTCACGACATATTCAAGTGACGTATCAGACGATCCTTCTTCCTCTAAGCGGGGATCATAGATGCATTTGTTGTCGCTGAAGACTTCAGTGATGTTGCAGCGGCATCGGTTAACGGTGTTCAAAATTTGTACCTCGAAATTTGTTTCCGTTTCATTAGTGGCGTTCTGACATTTCACTAAAACACATGCAGCAAAAACAAGAACTATTCTTAAATTCATTTTTGATTCTCTAAAAAACACATGCAGCAAAAACTAGGATTCTTCTTAAATTCATTTTTGATTCTGTAAGTAAAATTTAATCATTGAATATTATTAGATTTAGTATATCTCTACTTATTTTCAAGTCTGTCCCACAAATCACGTATAGGAATTAAAACCTTGTAGTACACATTTATTCCCTGCGGTAAATCGAAGAAACAGTAATTGAAAAGAAAAACTGATAATTTTCTGCAGTATCATTGATACGGCGCACCAAAGTACGGCCCACCATAGTACGTTCTATCAATGGTTTCAACATAAATAGCTGTAATGTAGTTTGTTGTATTCGCTAGTTTGTTGCAATGCACACTTCATGATTGCTCAACGATCTGGCAGGGGGACGGGGGTTCGTGGGGCGGCACGCTCCCTGATACATCTAACTGATAAGTTTTAACTTGCACCTCAGACCAAAAGTTTATAATTGTTACCCCATAATATTATTAGTTTTCTATGATAAATTCTATTTTCTATTCCAAATTAAACATCTCAATCAAAGAATTAAACTGGGTTGTATCGTTAAATATTGGATTCAAGTACCGTCAATCATAAATTTAATACAACAATTATCAAATTCACTCCATATATCATATATCTTCATTCAAATTACCTATTTGATAGAACGTACAGTGGTGCTCCGCACTATTGTGCACCGTACAGTGGTGCGCCGCACTTTTGTGCCCCGTACGTAGGTGCGCCGCTTAGCTTTTAGATACGTATCACAACACAAGTGGAAATGTTGAATCCTCACTAGAAAGAAAATATTGTATGATCGTAAATTCATAACTATAATTATATAAACCACTTTTATATATATCAAAATACATAAATTCACATAAATTTTATTGCAAATAACCTGGAACATTACTTAATTCATATCACATACAACGTATAAAAAACCACGAAAAGCGCAATGGCATAATAACCAAAAAAAATGTTGCTCGCCATCTTTATCCATTCATTTTAGCGGCAGTAATTAGATTTCATTGGACCACTTTGAACAGCTGACTGAACTATAAACGATATGATGAGCTGGCCTAATCAACTATAGATGGCAATGATTTTTAACCTATAAAATTCATTAATTCAGGTAGTAACTTAAATTTACAGTTTAAATGATAAACTATAAATGATTTTACGATCAAATATGTAACTTTTTTGTCATTTTGTAAAATAAGAATCAACATGACATTACCAACAAATGATGTACCGTCATCGGGATAATTGCCGGACGTACCAACAACTGTATTTGACTGTACAAGATGTAACTCAGTACAAAACTAGTTTTGCATCTTAGTAAAGATACTATGTTTAACTTTAGATACTCTGTGATATCATATATTTAATTTCCATATACAGTTATAACTTGATTAGCTTTAGTTAACATAAAATTATAGTAACAAGTTCAAGATCTTAAGATGTGCATGTAGGTTGTTATTCTATTAAAATTTTATAACATGGGACATTCTAGATCTGTGCTTCTTAGTATAATTACTCTGTAATTCACAGTTAAGTTTCTCTCTAATCACCGTCACGATATATCAAGTACATTCAATCTAAGTCTAAAGTTAATAATTATTTCATGTAGCAAGTCACAGACACTGTACACCTGTAATGATGACTTAGGAAGCGACACTGATAAGTTGACGCTACAAGTTTACATTAGTTGACCCAGCTACAATTTGACCTTCCTAGAATCTAGCACCGACTCTATGGCACCTGTCAACTGCATAATAAATGTTAGGGGTTTTGCAATAAATTGTTGGCTTATTTTCAGTTTTGATATCGTATTTGGTTCTTCTTTATTACAGGAATTAGGTGAAATAAAATGAACCAATATCAAAAGGTTTTGGATTCTACCTTTTTCATTTCAACATCTAAATTTATATAGATAGCTTATCACATAGGTAGCTCATCATTCCAAGCTACATATAGCTTTTGCATCCCCATGTAACATTTTCAATTCGATTACTTATTTGCCGTATTAGGTACCTATTATACTTTACTATTAACTTCCAAGGTTATAAAGCGTTCAAAATAAAAATCATGGCCAACCTTAGCAATATAATTATGGGCAAAGGATGTCTCAAATTGAAGAAATATTATTTAGTAGAAACGTTTTTAAGAATTGACAAGCAGCATTATATGTAAAATTTATTATCCTTTTCCTATATATTTATTGAGACACCAAGTAGAAACATTCAAAAAAATCTATTTCATTGGTTTAACCAATTTTTCACAGTATGATTGAAGAATGGTTTGTTTTGTAAGACAAATTAGATGATAAAAATAGCGTTCAAAACGCAATATCAAAAACTATTCTTGTCTTCTTGAAATAAGCTCATAATAAGCACATTAAAAAACTATTCCTATCTGTTTAATTACCATCTACACATTGATGCTCTCAAAAACATCAATAAACTATTTCTTTCTAGTTACCATCAAAAGATTAACATTTTTGCGAAACCTGTTTTTTGACTGCCAAAGCCAAAGCATAAATACCTACATGAAGATGATTTCAAGTTCGGGAGATTACAGTGGTTCCCTTCATTTCGCGGTTAAATGGGAAAAAAAGTTTTCGTAAAAGGCTAAGACCCGCGAAATGAATACAACGACTTACAGAAAATCGAAAAATCTGAAGGGAACCTTAAATCCCCATGCATAATTCCATCAAATACAACATGGATCAGAAAATGAAGATATTTAATTGTAACAGTTTTAATTAATAGAATCTTATATCTTTTTGTTTCTTAATTAGCTACTAATAATACTCGTCCGATTTAGCCGAGATTTTGACATAAGGTGTAAAATGCTCCAAATCTTTGAAGTTGTTCTTGTAAATTTTTAATTTTGGGCAGCCCTCCCCCGTGAGGGCCGAAAACCTCGAAAACCCCTCATCATTTTTTCATACAATTGTGATTCATTCCACATATATATATTGAAACAATATGAAATTAAATCAATCATATTCACGAATCACACTATAGGTAACTAAAAGAGGTAGTTCTGTAAAACAAATAATTGAAGCTAAAATTTCCCTGTAAGGTTACATAATATATTATTTACATTATCTTAAATATTATAAAGCAGGTATGTTATATAATATTGTAAATTTACTTATTTACATGTTATTTAGTATCTCAATTGCCTAAGAACTTTTATGAATTAGTAAACCTGAAAGCCTTAGTCTTCTCAAACTATCAGACTAAAATTTAAAGAAAATTATCTTTCTGTACAACTACAAAATAAAATAACACGATTTATTTAACAGGCAGCAGGTATATCAATAATACACGAGGGTTATTCAACCATAGAAAGTTACAAAAAGAAATAGATAAAGCTCTTTAATGTATTGGTTCCTTCTTAACTCAAAGCCACTTCATATCTCGGGTGCACAAGATAGTTTTCTATGATCAAAATCATTGAAAACTATGGTCATTATGGGATAACTATGATTCAATTCTTAACTTGCATCATTTTCTATAATTCAAACAGAGAAACCTACTTCATAACACAAATGCATTTCATAATTCATATCCACATTACTCAAGTGCTTCATAATTCAGAACTTCCTATCTCTGAAGTTTTAATGTGTTGGTTTTACTATGGGTCGGGATTAGAACAAGAACTAGAAACGGATTTGAAGGACATGGTGGTGAAGGTGGTGTTTCTTTCATTCGAACAAGTGGAGTCACCGTATGATGGGCTGTTTACGACACTTTTCTTCTTATTTAGAGGTATTGATTCCTTGTTTCCTCCTGACTTGTTCGGCTTCAGTCCCAATTTCTTTCGCCATGTGGTTTTGAACTGAAATCCGATATTCTGTTTAGTACACTATCTCATAGTATTACAAATATATTTAATTCTGTTAATCCATATGAACGAATTACTTTTCTGATGATGTCCTTCTTGCAAACGAAAATAAGGAAGATGAACAATCCCCTCAAGCTATTCATCAAATCGGTGAGCAACCTATCAGGAAAAAAGAAAAGTTACATAGCAAGTTATCAAACAAAATATGACAAATTAACTTTCAAAAACAGTATTTTTCAGCTAAATCTATACACTAAAGTAGATATTAAAATATCAAGTATATTACTCAGCATAACAGTTGCTGTCTACTGCGAAAGATACGATGTCTGCAATCCAAGTGATACCCATAATGAGGAACAATTTTGCGCAGAGAATTGTACTGCAATTTAAAGAAATATAGCATATTGATAATTAGGTACAAAGAATTTTAAAGCATATAAAAAAGTACGAAAATGTACCTTTTAGGTCTCCTTTCATATACGAGTAACAATGCAGTTTTAGTTAAAAATGTTAATAAACCTTTGAAACTATCTATGGATTATGGATATACTGTCATATCCCGTTCTCATCACGTCTCATACTTATGACAATCGAATAAATGTGGGATATGTTTCACTTTAATTTTTCCTGCTCTAGAAAATATTTTGGGAGAAAAATTGATGATTTGGTTGGTTGTTTTCAGTTAGACTGTTTTAATTAAAAATTAGGTTTTCAAAAATAACCTATATTACATTACTATAAAATTATTTTTAGTCTATCACACATGTATAATTTACGGCGAAAATAGCTTAACTAAAAACGTCCAACCAAATTACAAAAGCTGCTCCTAATATATTTTCAATAAAGGTGAAATAAAATCAAGACATGCCTCACACTTATTCGAATGTTATAAGTATAAGACGTAATAATATTGGGGTTAGCCTGTGCCGTGATTGCAAGAGAACTTGACCCAAAAATTGTTGCGAATTCCCTACAGTATTAGACAATTCTCTAAAAAAATGCTGATACAACTTCCATATATCGTCATAATTAAGATAAACAAGTCATTGTCACGTTAATAGTTATAGAACCTTGTAAATTTGATGTATGAAACCTATATATATACAAGAAAAATAACTTCTACGATTCATTGCTAAATAAGGTTTGCACGTTATTGATCACTAGCTGCGTTAAATTAATGCCTACCAAGTAGCCTTACTAGGTCTAAACTTAAAATGTGAAAATTCACTTTACTGTGATTGGTAGATACAAAACTTCGTACGATTACCTATCAAAATTTCCATAAGATTTATTCTAAACTGAATAGGTATCAACTACTTTTAGGTTTAATTCTTTTGGACCTTTGTCCATGATTTGAACCCTAGTTAAAAGATAACAATCTTTTATCAACGGTACACTCTAACAGTCTAACTAATGCACAGGTTTCAATTACCTACCTACCTATTTTATTTTCCTTTTGATGAATATTTAAGTACTGCAACCTATATATAAGGATCAGTATATCAGTGGCCTTTCATGATTAGTATACCTAAATACTACCAACCTAGATAGATATCTAACTAAAACTAAAGAATACCCATATAGTTTAGGTACTCTTGACCATTAAAATCAGCGAAATATCGAATAGCCAAATCACATCAGAACAGCACAAAACTGATCATTCGAGCTTTGCATATTGCAAGTTTGACGTCACATTGTAGGTACGGGTTCTTAATGTTTATGATGAGTCAATTTCTCTTTCAATCTTTTAAGTTTTCGGTTGAATTTTGTGTTGACTACGATTTTTTTTTTAATTTTACTACCTATACCATTTTGTTTATACACTTCAAATGATACCAAATTAACTATTGACAATATCTCGTTTATGAACTGACCTTTCTTTAGCATGTCCTGAATTTCTTTTAGAATTTCCCCCTGATCGAGTGGAGCTTTCTTTATTTTGGAGCACTTTTGCAAGATCATTCTTTTGCTTCACCAGAGTGACGGTGACAAGAATGAAGAGGATGAGGTTAACCACAAGAATCACAAGTACAGGTCCGTAAACGTATGTCCAGTTTGCTACATAATCTGTAAAATTGAAATAATTTTTCGATTTGATATAAAATATAACTTATTTATATCACGAACAACGGTCGCACTAATAATTGTAGTCAAGGACAGACAAGTTCGATGTTAGTGATTGAAAATGGACTAAAATGACTTAAATGTGAATAATTGACAAATTATGGGTCTCAGACAAGGACAGACAATGACCATGTTGGTGAGTTAAAATGGACAATAAATGACTGAATCCCTCATTTGATTTCATAATTTAATGTAGTTTTTTATATCCGCTAGTTTGTTGTACTGCACACTTCATGATTGTTTAATGACCTAGCAGGGGGGTGGGCGGCCCTATTTACATAAATTTTATATTAAATCAGTAATAAATGTTAAACTAGAACTTGACTGTCCTTGTCTAAAGACAAGGACAGTCTTAATAGGTAATTTAAAATTCAAGCAAAATTAAAACTTCGTATAATTTTTACTTTGGGTTAGTTTCAATTATACGTTTTTTCCGATACATTTTTGTTCAAAATTTTAGAGTTTTAGCTTACCATATAAGATGTTGAATGGATTTTAAAGATGAATTACTTTCCTTTGATGTGAAATAATACATTAATTCAGGTTTCAGACCTTCATCAGAAAGGTTTTTTTCTGGGAGCTGATTTAAAGTAAGTTACGAATTGCGAACCGGTTTCACATCTTTGGTCATATAAAAAAAGCGTTATAATAATTATAATTTTATATTTATACAAGAAAAACTAAATTAAATAATAATTATTATATAGTTTTTTCGGATTAGGTGTAATTTAAGTACTCCAAATTTTCAAACTATACCCCAAGTGTAGTTTAAGGACCCCAGTGAATTTTTGAATGTATCTATGCTACGGCGTTCTGCATGTCTTGTTTGCAATCAAATCGAAATAATTCTTCTACTGCGGTGTTCAGAGCAACAAAAAAATGGACAAGAGCAACATTCCAAACAGAAATTCTACCTCTACTTGGTGAAGATCCACTACCGGCCATTGAATGGATGAAGCAAAGACAACTATCTAGTTAAAATGATAGCAATATTGGGAAATAATAACAAAAGGTTACCCAATATAAGGAAATCGTAACTAACATCTGAATGTATAATGATCATTTCAATTTTTTCAACCCAAATTTTCAAACTATACCCCAAGTGTAGTTGAAGGACTCCAGTGTTAACCCTAGTGTAGTTTAAGGACCCCAGATTGAGCTGGGGTCCTTAAACTACCCTTGATCCATTTTTTCTTATATATGACCGAAGACATGAAACCGCTCGACAATTCGTAACATACCATAGTTGCTAGTATATTTTTAAAATGAATATCACTGATAAAGCAATTAAACAAGTATACATTTCTAAATTTCTTACTGCGTTACAAGAGAAAAATTAGTTATTTAAAAATATTCCTACACAAACGTACCATTAATCGGGATAACGCAGTTTATTAATATGTTCGGTCTGATCAGATGAGAGAAGTCAGTCACGAAATCTAGGTTGTCGATGACACAAACAACTATCACGAATATTAAGGGACAACCCCAGCCATAGCAGGAGTATTTCAAGAACCAAATTCTCTTTCTCGATTCAGACGGGTTGACTGGTAGGTATGATCTGGAAGAATTAGGTAGTTAGTGATGAACATCAATTGTAACATTTTTTTAAGACCCTCTCTCGCGAAATATCGACCCATCCGCTGACAGAGGCTCAAACTAGCTCAAATCCCATAATTGGGTCAAAAGCAATAATTTTACAGATTCAAAATCGGTAAATGTTTTTATTGGTTTCTCTAACTACTGGAATTTTCAGACTATAAGAAGTTATTGCGCTATTTTATTGGTGCAAAAATTTTCTGTTAGAAATATCTATTTTTGGGCCGGTTTTTCTCGCGATAGGTTCTTGAGAGTATTTAAATTATTTACTTGATGGTGAAGAACATGTCTATGCACATCACGTTGAGCCAAAAGAAAGATGCAAGGTATGAGTAGTAGTAGATGAGTCCTGTAATAAAAAAATTGTTAAGAAGTGCTCAAACTGCTCATATATGCATTGTTTCACAATTATTCATCAACTTTAGTTTACCAATAATGATGCATGTGGAAGACTTTTCATAGTTCGATAGCTTCCATTTAGCGAGACGCAAAATGACAAGGCATAAAAGGGACGACAACAAAGCAACACTTTCAGAAACCACACACTTGCTGGATAATCTTCGAATGATGTCTTCAACACTAAGGTACACGAATAAGGTAGCCCCTATGAAAAAACAGGACACTGTAGTTCCAACCACCGTAACCATTTCACTCCAATAACATGACTCCGTTTCTTCAAGATTCATTTCATGACATAATAAAGCGATGTCACGTTCTTGTCCGTCAAAATCAGTCAGACGATCCAGGCAGTAGTCTGTTGGAGGTATAGGATCTCGATGACCAGGATCTTCTAGATACCCCGTCCTTTGCAAGGACACGTTGTATTGGGACGCATATAGAGAATTGCAAAAGGGATATCCATGAATTATTTTATATGATTCTGAATCATTTGCTGTCTCTATATTCTCAAAATCTGAGAAAATTGGTTCCCACTTTGGTACAAGCTCATCAGAATCCTCACATATTCCGTAAATGTGATTGTAAAGCTGGTTTGGCTGGCAACATTTTCGAACACAGTTTTGTCCATCACACTCTTCCGCGTGAATTCGAAAAACATTCAGGTAGCAAAAGTGAGCTACAATATTCGTCGAATTTGAATCATCCAGACAATAATGAACTGAATGGAAAGAATCAAGAAAATTTCCCGGGTTATACCAAGACAAGAGAAGATCTTCGAGTCCGTAACTGAGAAATGTTCCGTTGATGGAAGAACCGATTGTGGTGCTAATCAGATCATAATCATCGGGACAAATTATTTCACTTTCTATATATTCTATATTATCAAGCACCATGAATTCTTTACCAATATACACATTCAGGCTCTTATTTTCAGAATTGATTGATCTATTTTCACATTTAGGAACGGATTCGACAACAGCTGCGTGCTGAATTTCAGTCCTGTCGCCCGAACAACATATGGGCATAGTCGGAATAGTGAGACATATCTTAATATATTTATCTATTTCATTCTTTGAGTTGAATTTTGATTCCAAGCAATAAGAGTGGGGGAGGAAATATTCGTCCATCTCGACAGCGTAAACCTGACCATTTGGATGGAGAGTGAAGGTTCCCGGTTTCAATTCGATTAGGAGAGAATCATTCTCGCAAACAAATTCATTCTGAACATAAAAGAATTTAGAAGTAGCCATTTCATCAATCAGTCGAGTATCCAATAAACAGAGTCCTTTATCTAGCAACTCAGTAGCAGCGCAATCACATTTGTTTATGGTCGAATTTTCTTCGGAGTAATCGTAATAATCATAATTCTGACTGAGGACCGAAGAAGCTAAAAGTGATAGTAAAAACGTAATTATCACTCTCCTCATGTTGATAGCTTGAAACATTTTACAATTTCATAAATTTAACACTGTCTAATTCTCAAAATTAACCAAATAACTGATATGTCATATCGGTTCCAGTGATTATTTCAACTGTTTCTAACAATTCTTGATGTAGAAAACACTAAAAGCTACTTCTGTAGGATACCCTCATAGTTACACCATTTCTAATATACTGCAATATACTGCAGAGTTCAAGTAGGTGAAATGATTTTTATCTCTATACCTCAGTTTCTTAGATAAAGCATCCTGTCACGAGGCGACAGATGCTATCAGGGCTAAAATAAAATAAAAACAATATTTTTAGCGTTCTTAAAGACAAATTTTGATATTGAAATAAACATCTTATAGAGAGTTTTTAAAGATTTTACTAAGTTTAAACGATTAAATCCTAAAATAGTAAAATTATTGTTCATTTTCGCTCTAATTTGTGCAGTTGCATTGATTGCATGATGATATTATTTTAGAGATAGACCTTACTATATCCTGAGTGTACCATTGGTGTCATTTTGACTTTATTATTATAAATAAATACCTAGTTTGCGTTCCAATTTCATTTAGGGACGCGAACTAGGAACGATCCAACTACACCCTTTCTTGTTCACGTCCATAATTGAAATAAGAATGTGAACAAGGAATTCAACTTTAACCTTTTTAAACAAAGAAAATATCAATAGTAGAATACCTTTTCTCTAATTTATTTATCATCTCGTATTAGCAAACTGGTGGTTGAGTGTGGAGGTCAGAGTGACTTTTGTGAATTATACATCTTTCTTAACTCTAATTTTAAATATTAATCTTTTCTCAATCGTTGGAATAGTTTCATATTAACACACGTATAACTCAGGAATTGAAAGCTACAGCATGACTCCTTTATAGTGAACTCCAACTAGTTCACACTAAAAAGAGTTTACTTTACTATACAGGATATAAGAGATGAATAGAAAACTGGCTTTTTCATGGCAGACTATACAAAATATTTTCTTTCTTTTTAAAATAACTTCATTTCTTAGAAATCTAAAAATCAGAGTGTTTCACTACACATAACTTTATTATATAACTAATTTACTATATGTATAGAGATTCAAAGATAACTTACAGTCACTAAACTAAATAAGTTCACTATACAGGACTCTACTATTCAGGATTTTTCACTATACAGGAGTTCATTAACCCATACACGTGTGCTCAACTTTAACTTTGCTGATGTGCCACATCTACAGATTGATGTCCCAAAATGAGGCCACCCTCCATGTACGGGTTAAAGAGGAGTTCTACTGCAGTTTTTTTCAGTTCTAAACTACTGTAACAAGGCAGTAAAGTTGTGTATAAATATATACAACACCAAGTTTTCCTTCCTATTGTTCACATCGATTACTGGAAATAGAATTTAAAAAAAATGCTAAAAAAAATCGATTGTCAATAAAATTAAGAATATTTGGTTAAGACTTTCCAGCGCAAAAACCGACCCAAAAATAAATACTTCTGACAGAAGTTTTACACCAATTAAAAAACGCAATTGCTTCTTATAGCCTGAAAACTCATACCCCTTCCTGATAATTAACGAAAACACGAAATGCTTTTCTTGAATCTGTACAATTATTGCTTTAGGCACCATTTTGGCGCTATTTTCAGCCTCTGTCATCGGATGGATAGGTTTTTTTTTCGCGCGGAAGAGTCTTTAATTCAAATCACTAGAACCACAGTTAAGTGAACTGGAGAATTAAACTCATATCATATGAACTCTTTTGAAGCACAAGATTTGAAGATGAAATAGTACCAAGTGGCACAGATATTTTTGTATTAATATTTGAAGTAATCAATTATGTATTTGTATATAATTTGCAACTCAATAATATTAGATAAAAACGAAAATCGCAATAATTCTATTTTAATGCTTCGTTATAAGGTGGGACATAAATAGTCTCACCTCGCAACTTGTGCACATTACGAATCAAATTTTAATGGTCCCCACCACCAAAGATATTATACTACAATAAGATACCCTACTCTCGACAATTTCTATTTTCTCTGCCACCTGGTTTCGAAAGCGGGAACTAGAATTGAAATATAGTAAGGACAATCGAGGTATGTTGTTTGGGTGACATCATAACAGCAACACTCTAAAATAATATTTAAGAAAATTGAAGAACCTAACATTATGAAAACTGTTCCATTATATTTATTTCCGTTATAACTTATAAGAAATAGTGATGAATCTATTCATGTTATTCACACTGCTTAACCTTAATTTTCTATTAGGTTTGTTGCCTTGTTAATGTCACGGTCACAAATTACTCAACAGCTCACAAAGCTTTACTCTTCAATACCTACCCTACTAGGAATACCAATATTGATAGGTAGCGACAATGTGACGTGACATAAGCAAGGGAACAAATTTAAAACAAAAATAAGGGGTTTAGCAGTTTAGATAATTTATTTAAAGGCACCGTACCTGATTTTTTAAAACATTTTTATTAATGAAGCTACGGTTCTGAAACTTGGTATCCAATTATAAAATTGAATTCTCTATCGTTTTTGTTTCCGGCATTTTTTCGATTAGACCCATAAAAACGAGTTATTCCAATTTCGAATGAATTTCGAACCGTTTCCAAAAAAGCCTAAGGCTTCTACAATTTTGAACCTACGGCTTTGCAGTTTTAGAATCCATTGAATCTTAAAAAATTCAAAACTATAATAAAGCTTTTAGACCTATTATAAATGGCTACCTACACCAGTATCTAAATACCATTACCCTAAAAAAAACATTAGGTACCTAAAAGTGAACCAATAAATTTACCTTAACACGTGATAAAGTTTGTATCCCGTTCTTGTTCTTCTAAAGTATCTAAAAGAAATGTCGAACATTGAAGGGTGAGTGTGGATATTTTCTTAAATAATTAATTAGGAAGCGAATTCTTGATAAATTTCTTTTCTGTTAACTATTATAAAATCTTAACTCTACAAATTTAAAGCATTTCTAGAGAAATTTTAATTTAGAGTGGAGAGGACCTTTATTTATTTATTTATTTATTTATTTAAAGTAAACAATAAACATCGTCATCGATACCTATCGAGTTAGGAATAAGAACAATATGCATTTACGTAAAAACGTAATATCTTCGTCAATTTATTAAATTGTTTATTACTATATTGCATCAATATTTTCTTCCATACGTCCTTTCAGAAAAAATTAAGCACACGAATAATCAGAGAAAAAAAACTATATTCATTATATTTTTAAAGAAATTAAAGATTGGTAACTTAGTAAATTTTATTAATCAGGTATTAAAAAATTATCCAATATTTTCAAAGCAAATAAGTCTAATTTAAAGCACTAACTTAAAACAAAATCTAAGCCTCTTAAAAAAAATCCTACGATAAAACCACATGAAGAGGTACGGTACAACTCCTGAGTTATGAAGTTCTGAGTTATGAAGGACCTGAATTATGAAGTAGTTTTCTATGATTGAATTATAGAAAATGGTATACGTCAAGAATTTCGTCATAGCTATCCCCCAAGGACCATAGTTTTCTATTATTCTTATCATAGAAAACTATCTAGTGCACCCGATATATCTAGTGGCTTTGAATTAAGAAGGAACCAATACCTCATAACTCAGCAGTTTCACTGTACATATAAGCAGTTACTATATTTATTTACAAAGTCATATCATTTCCTTAAATCATTCATCGGTCCTGCTGTAGGTCTGTATTCCTTTCAGTTCTGGATTGTCTTTCGAATTGCGGGCAGGTTTCTTTTTCTTCTTCTTTACACCGCCGAAAACAGTAGAGAAGAAAGAGAGGGAGTTCCTGAAGTTCTTTTGGGTAGGACCTGCGGAAGAAGGATCCTTTGCTTCTTCTGTAGTCAGTCCTAACCGAACTCGCCAAATTGCTACAAACTGAAAATAATGGGTTATACATATTACCAGTTTTTTCTTTATTACATAAATCTAGTGTAATGTATGTTTGTGGGCATATCAATTGGATTAATGTAGCACATTGTAATATACAAATGAAATGGGGATAAATGAAGTGGTGTGTCTGGGACTCGAACTCCTATCCTCGTGTCTTGTAGTCTGCAATCCTTACCTTAAGTATAGTACATTTCCTATAATGAACTAGAAATATAGAGCATACTTCATTATACAGTAGAACTCCTCTATAGTGAATGAGTTAGGATGTACCTCGTATAGTGAACAAATTTTCTTTAGCATGCCATAAAACAGCATTCAGTTTTCTATAGCTGATGGAAATTCATAACAGAATAAAGAAAATTGGTCACTTTTCGGGCTACATATCCTAACTCATTCACTTTAGAGTAAATCTGTTGTAAAGGATTCAAAATATGCATGGAAAACTGTTGGCCATTTTATGACTGACTACCCAAAAAATGCTCATTATACACGGTACTTCATTTCTCAGGACTCTACTAATCAGGATGGTTCACCATACATGACTTCATTAAAGAGGAGTTATACCATAATACTGAATATCAATTATTGAAGTTTATTGTACAACTGACATTTTAGAGAGCTAGTAAAATTTTGAATTAAATATTTAATGGATGAGTAAAGAAAGCATCAATTTTGAGAATATGATGTTTACTTTAAAAGAGACTGTTATAAAAAGGATATTTTCAGTTTTAATAAAATGGAGCTGAAACTGTACATCTGGTATTAGATTTTGTCCTTGGAAACAATAATTTCAAAGTAAAATGTAATAAAAGGCGACAGTCGTGTATCTTTGAGTTAAAATTAGGTATCCTGAGGGTGATTTTAAATAAAATTGAGAAATTGAAAGAAGAAGTGACAGCTAGTTTGTATTATCCCTCTTGTTTATCTGTTACTATTGCGCGATCATGTTCAAGCCCAGAGTGAAATGAATTTTTGATATTTTTAACATTCAAGAAGATGAACGGTCTTGAATAAATGATCTACATTGTCAAGACTGTGGTTTAAATAGGTTACATACAGTAAAACTCCTGAGTTATGAAGCACGCGAGTAACGAAGAAATGCACTTGAGTTATTGAGTATTTTCCTATGTTTCAATTATTGAAAATGATAAACGTAAAGAATTGCGTCACAGTTATCTCACGATGACCATCATTGAAGTTTAAAACTATCTAGTGCACCCGAGCTATGAAGTGATTTAAAGTTAAGATGGAACCAATGCTTCATAGCTCAGGACTGTACTTCTGTTTTTTGTTCGAAGGTAAAAATGTGCGTAGTAAAATTAACTGAACTAAATTAATTTACCCTTTTGATGATGTCCTTCTTGCAGACGAAGATGATGAACATGAAGAGGCCATTCAGTGAGTTGATGATGTCGCTAAATAACCTGCGGGGAGCACAGATATGAAGGTAAAATATTATTTATCTATTTACGTATTATTTATGCTCTATCTACCTCGTATAGTCAACAAATCATCTTTAGTCTGCCCTTAAATGGCCGTTAATGTTCTACAACTGATACCATTCATGGCTGACTAAGAAAATTTGTTCACTATACGGCTATACAGTATCTCACTCAGGACTCTACAATCACTATATATGAGTCCACTACAGAGGAGTTACTTCTACTGTATAATCTATAGACGACAAAAAATATTTGATGTAAGCAACTACATAGTCCAGTTACCTAAATATACAAAACACCACTTTTTACAAATTAAAAATATGTTAGTTTAAAGTAGTTTACAAAGAATTCTAGAATGTGCCCCAGAAAAAATCTACCGACCCAACTTTAAATTAGTATATTTTCACAACTACCATAGATGAAGTTTTCCTCTAAGTATCATTTTGTTTGTTCAACCCTTCTCCGTCTTCAATTAAATTTTCATAGAGATTTATTCATTGTTGTAAATATTATGCAGATTTTATTAATGGGTGGTGAAAATGGCTTTGCGCAAACGGTCAGCAAACGGACGATGAAGTAAGTTCAAACATAAAGAATATATTTATTGATAAAATTCATTAATTTCAGGTCAGTCATACAAATAACTATTCCATTTATAGATTATTGACTATATGGAGAAATGTGTTTTAAGTACAAAAAGAAAAGCACAAGTTTAAATTTTAACAAGGGTCATTCAGCTAGGCCACCCCTACATAATGAAAGTTAGAGTGATTGATGATTTAAGTCGGTCAAAATTAAAATCAGAATGGTTATTCTGAGAAGCATATTGCCGATTGTTCTGATTAATTATTTATCTGTTCATATAAAATACAGCATTGTCCTCCATGATAATATCTTCCACAAAACGAACATGTCTTTGCAAGAACCAGTTGACAAAATTTCTATGATGTGAAAAATCTGTTGCAAGAAGTTGATGTTTGACTTTCATTTTTCGGGTTGGAATCTTAGTTCATATTTAGTAATTCGATTGATTTAAGATTTTGAGATATTTAATCCATTTCTCCTAACAAAAACACTTTTATTTTCCAAAAGGAGTTGCTGAACAAAATTGATTCTATTTTCATATCATACTGTCCTCTTCTGACCTGAACTACCCTTGTTAAAATTTAAATTTGTGCCTTCCTTTTTGTACTTAACCACATTTCTCTGCATCGGTAATATTTTATAAAAGGAATAGTTTTTAAATGATGTTAAAACATGGAAATATCTCTCTTTTATTTTGGGCTGTTGTCTAATAAAGATATTCTTATGCATAAACTTACCGCATCGTCCGTTTGCTGACCATTTGCGCAAAGCCATTTTCACCACCCATTAATAAAATCGTTTTTATATTCACAAAAAAGAATACATCTTTATGACAATTTAACTGAAGATGGAGAAGGGTTCAACAAACAAAATGATACTTAAATAAAACACGTATCTTCAGTAGTTGTTAAAATAGAATAATTTAAAATTGGGTACACCTTTTTTCTGGTACACCCTGTATACTAAGAAAATTAGAATATTTCATTTAATTTTTTTATTTTATTTACAGAATGCAATAAAGAAGTTATGAGTTACTATATAACGATTTACCGTTTATTTGATCAAAATTATCATTATCAAGGTTTTTAGTTTCATATGATAAAAATTATTCTAATATTAAGCAAGTTAGAATTTTCTGAATAGTTATTGTAGGTCCATACCTACTTCTACTAGCAACTCTGACGTCAAAAAGGCTCCAATTGTTAACTCTTTCAATTGAAACTGGTTTCCATCACAGTATATAGAAATGGTCGAGTCTATTGACAATAATAAACAAGTATTGATAATAATAAGCAAAATCTTACCAGGCATAGCAATGTGAACTGCCAACAGCGAAGGAAACAATTTCCATAATCCACGTCATGCCCAGAACCACAAAAAATTTGCAACATAGTTTTGCGCTGAAATAAAAATGGGTGTTATTTAAATTAAGTCTTCAATATAATTTAGGTAGTTTTCAATTAAATTATTAAATATATTTCATTAGATTGTAATAATGAAGAAACATATATTCCTGTGTGGCTTTTTTAAGTAGATTAAAGGAAAAGTGAACTTCGAAATTCTTTTTTAATACCAATTCTCGAGTCATCCAAAGTAGGTAAACTGTTCGAATTAACATACTAGTGACGAAACTGGATTAATTTATTAATAATTGTTCTCAATACTTTAACTCAGGTTGAAAAATCTACTATTTTTGATTTAGGTCATTTATGTCGAAAGATTGAAACTATATTATCTACCTATATTCTGAATTCATGTTCAATGGAATTTATGTCGAAAAATTAAACTATTTTAAACTCATTATAGATATGAATTAAGGTTATACTAAATTTTTGTTGCAATATTGAGTTCTAGTTGAATGCTGATTGTATTAAGATACAAATTCAAACCTACTAATTAACAAATAATAGTTTAGCACTAGTATTTACTTCTCTTTGCCGTAGTTCATTTTCTTTTGTACATCAGCAGTTGTGTTATTTTGAAGTAGAATTGCCAATTCCTTGTACCTAATCAGCATTACAACAACCAAAGTGAATATTACAAGATTGGCCACCAAGATGATGAGGATTGGTCCAAAGAGAAAGATCCATCTTGCAACATAATCTGAAAAAGAAATCTTGGGCTAGAAATTAACAGAAGCGAATTTTATAAACGAACTTCAATCTAAGTTATAGTTTACCATCTTTTGGAAAGAAACAGCTTTTGAAGAAGTTGGGTCTAATAATGTGAGGATAGTCTAAGGCATCTGTGCTGTCCACTGATATCGCTGCGATGACGAAAATTAGCGGAACACCCCATGCGTACAAAGAGTAAACCAAAAATCGGGAGTTCTTACTTTGTTCCGACAAATCCAACGTTATTATCGATCTGAAAAAAATGGAAATTTTGGTCATTAAAGGCAAAATTAAAAATACAAGTGATCAGTATTTATATTTTTGAATAATGATCACTTGAAACTATTCATCTGGTTTATTTCCAGTATGCGTCCTTTTCCGCCCGCGTACTGTACGTTGTTGTCTCACAAATAAATAGGGTACGATTAATAAATTCTGCAACAAATATTCACTGAAACCACAGCAATACTCACTTTATAGTCGAAAATATATCAAACGACATCACATTCATCCAGAAGAAATTTGCAAGAATGAAATAGTACGTCGAGATACCTGGAGTGGAAAACTTGATTATAAAAATGGGATATTTTGGTTTATTTATCGCCATAATTATGGCGATAAAGGCCATTCTCTTAAACTTGACCTAATCTAGAACTATCATTTGATCTCTTACCATATTCAGTATTAACAAGTTCCCATTTATTTACCTGTAACTATGCAGAATCCTGAAGGATTTCCCTCGTTCATCAACATATTTCGCATGTTGATCATAGATATAAAAAAGAACAGTATCGCAAAACTCTCAGAAATCACACATTTACTTAGTAGCCACTGGCGAATTTCGGTTACACTCAAATATACAAATAATGTGCATATGATGGAGATGACAGATATGAAGAAACATATATATGTAAGCTTTTTGTTCCAATAACAAGATTTCTCTATGGCTGGAGCACACGTTAAAGCTGATTTGTAAATTGTGTCATCGTCTTCTTCGAATGCGTCCACACAATATTCAGTTGCTGATAAATCGATCCAGTTGATACCAGCTATCCTTAGTTTGCCAGATGGATCTAGATAAGTGGCATTATTTTCCTCAATGTAACTTTCACAAAGTGGAAAACCATAAACTGTAGTTAGAGCTGATTCTATGGCTTCTGAATCCTCGCCTTCCTCGATTTTTATTGTAGGTTTCCAATCTATTTGACCACCAAACAGTTCACAGCTATTTTTCTTGCTGACGATTTTATCTGGACCACAACATTTGCGAATACATGATTTACCAGCACATGATTCATTATGAGATTTTTCTCTATCTTTGTAACAAAAATATGCCTTGGTCTCTCCAGAATCACCTCCAACACAAAACTGGTCATAATTAATTTGTTCCTTATAGCCAATTGAACTAGCCCAGACTAGGTTGATTCCTTGTGTGTTAAAAGTAAGATGAGGGTTTGCAGGTTCCTTATTTATATCAGATTGAATTAATTCATAGTCTTCTGGGCATTGAAATATATCAGTAGTCATATCTGATTCACCCATCAGAACAGAAACCTGATCTACGATTACCTCACTATTTTTTATCCTTTCAATGTCAGATGAATTGGTACATGTTACAAATGGTCTCACGACTGCTGAAGAATTCGAATCTGTCGGATAGTTTTCAGGCTCTGGATCGGAACAACATCTTCGTAGCATAGGCCAATCTGGACATATTTTAATGTAACTAACGATTTCATTTCTATCATTCAGAGTATCTTCTTGGCAGAATAGATCATTAGTATGTTCGTAGATCGAAAACTGTACTATTACTGAACCGTTTAGTAGAATTTCAAAGTTTCCTTGGTTTACCTTCAGTTCTTCCAATCCATACCCACAGGTAAACTTCTCGTCTGAAAGTTGAAATCTGAAGTCTGTGTTTGGTAATCTATCGTCAGATTGACATTTGTTGTTAACATTGACTTCAGAAGGGTTGCAGTCACATTTTTGTACTATTGCCTTTTCAAAATCTTCACTCTTCTGACATCTTAGTAAAGTTGATGACAGTATTAGAGTTAATGTGAAGAGACTGATTTTTGAAAACATTTTTCCAAATGTTACAAGGTTGCTCTCTCAAACATTCCATTCATTTTAGTAAACACGAGGCTTATGTAATGGATTTATTATTTACTTTATCTGAAATTAAGGGGAAAAAAATTTGATTTCTGGAAAAAATATTCAAAACCTCAATAACGGAATCAACAATGTATTACATATGAATAGATGTATAAAATATATAGATTGAATGTTTTTTGCTCAACGAAACCTGTTACCCATGGTTTTATAATACTTCAATATGTGGAAACATCCTGCATAGGAATAAATTATCTAAAAATTTGAATTGTGAATCCATTAAAATTCCATTCATTTAAGAATTGAAATTCCAAAGAATAGAAATCCATTCATGTAGTAATTGAAATTCCTAAAAGGAATTACGAACAAGTATTCATAATTTTTACATACGACTCAACTTCGAACTTGTGATAGATTTTCGTTAACAATATTACAACAAGGTAAAAATTAAGAAATTTTGCTCTTTGTACCATATTGCACACATGAAAATGGCGAAAATTGCTAGCGCTTAAAACGCCGCGTTTTCACCACCTAGTATAGATTGAATTTTAAGGGGCGTGAACTGTGCAGTGGCCTAACTTAGACAATGCTAGATCTGTGTGTAGCAAAATGAGGTGATATTTGGCAAGGATTGTGTTTACCAGTTTCCTAAACATGGCTTGTAGAGTACCTATAAAATCTTGTGAGTGAAGAGTGTTTGTTCTATTTGTGATTTTGAAATATTCGATTTTCTTTTCTTGGTTCATATACAAGGTTAGGATTTTCGTACATTTGAAATGTTTAGTTAATAAACTAGAGAATTAGTTAAAGAGTTTTGTCGGTTCATATCACAATATCAGATGTAAATCTAATTCAATATATTTAATCACCCTATATACTAATACACAGTGTGTCTTTGTCTGTTGGTTGGCTGGAAGAAAAATGTCACATTTTAACATTTAATATATTGATTGATATTGGTTTATTGGTTTTTGTACATATATATTTTTTTATACATTTTTCTATATACATACTTTTTTACATGATTTTTTTATAAATATTTTTTTAACATAATATTTCTTAATTTATATAAAAAATATCTATTAATACCCCATTAATTCTAATTAATTTTTAACCCTAATATATCAGCTGTTTCATTAAATTAAGATGTATAATTTCTAGAATATGTCACAATAATCTATGTTTATTATTTAATGTTATAAAATATAGTAAAGAAAAAGTTACAATGAATATTTAATATTTTTACATTTAATGTGCATTTTATATTTTTTTTCTGTTCCACTACTTTTACTTTTGTGATTTATTTTTTCCAGTTAGGTATAAATTATTAAAACATTGTTTATTGATAAAATAAGTTCAATGAATATTCATTTTTATATAGTTTCCCATACATGTTTTCCTTATTGAGTAAAAATAGAAACTTGTTTAGCATCTTTTGAAGGATAAATAATTTGACCTTGAAAGGAAAAAAGTTATAACGTACTGTGTTATCTTACAGCGTATCCCGTCTGTATACAGTCACTTACAGCGTATCCCGTCTGTATACAGTCACTTACAGCGTATCCCGTCTGTAAACAGTCACTTACAGCGTATCCCGTCTGTATACAGTCACTTACAGCGTATCCCGTCTGTATACAGTCACTTACAGCGTATCCCGTCTGTATACAGTCACTTACAGCGTATCCCGTCTGTATACAGTCACTTACAGCGTATCCCGTCTGTATACAGTCACTTACAGCGTATCCCGTCTGTATACAGTCACTTACAGCGTATCCCGTCTGTATACAGTCACTTACAGCGTATCCCGTCTGTATACAGTCACTTACAGCGTATCCCGTCTGTATACAGTCACTTACAGTGTATCCCGTCTGTATACAGTCACTTACAGCGTATCCCGTCTGTATACAATTACTTACAGCGTATCCCGTCTGTATACAGTCACTTACAGTGTATCCCGTCTGTATACAGTCACTTACAGTGTATCCCGTCTGTATACAGTCACTTACAGCGTATCCCGTCTGTATACAGTCACTTACAGCGTATCCCGTCTGTATACAGTCACTTTCAGCGTATCCCGTCTGTATACAGTCACTTACAGCGTATCCCGTCTGTATACAGTCACTTACAGCGTATCCCGTCTGAATACAGTCACTTATAGTTGTTATGTATTCATGAATTGTTTTTTTATTGAATCATAGCGATTATTGATTATTTTTACAAATGATTCTCTCGAAAAAATATTAGAGTCAAGAAAAAATCATAAGTATTATAAAAAAAAACTCAAATAAAAATTGTTAAAGTTGGCAAAATAATACCTACATTAATATTTCGATACATGATTGGGAAATAATTTCAAAATTAAGGCATATTGTGAAACTTTAAGTTTTTATTTATTTTATTTCCTCTAGCGCCACTAAGAAACATGGAATGGTTGCTTGCTTGCGATGATTGACAGGAAGAATCTGAAAGAAGGAGAATAGAAGAAGAAAAAGATGTATCAAAGAAGGAGAATAGAAGAAGATAAAGATGTCTGAAAGAAGGAGAATAGAAGAAGATAAAGATGTGTGAAAGAAGGAGAATAGAAGAAGATAAAGATGTGTGAAAGAAGGAGAATAGAAGAAGATAAAGATGTGTGAAAGAAGGAGAATAGAAGAAGATAAAGATGTGTGAAAGAAGGAGAATAGAAGAAGATAAAGATGTCTGAAAGAAGGAGAATAGAAGAAGATAAAGATGTCTGAAAGAAGGAGAATAGAAGAAGGAGAAGAATAGAAGAGGAAAAAGAAGTCAAAATAATTCTGCACGACTGAAGCAGTCTAAATGGTTGCAAGAACGTTCTTTGTACCTTTGATGGTAACAGGTAAGAATACGGTTAAAACATATTATTATTATATAATATTATTGTTATTTTATTATCATATTATATTACAGTCATTTCCTGTTTTTGAAGAAAAAGGGATGTTTTTTATTATTGATTTAGTATTAAAATGATTACTACGTCGCAGTACTCGGATAGTGGGTGTCTAGGACATGTTAGGTCAGTCAGTATTTCCTAAAGGTCGGATTGGTTCATGAAAAGTGTTCCCCACTTTCCGAGTACTGAGAGTGTCCTTATACTGCAACGTTTTTGTGTTTACTAATTTTTAATTAATTGAAACGGTTAATTCTTAATTAATTTAAACAGGTATTTCCTAATTAAAAACACCTTTTTCTAAATATTTTCCACCATATTATGACTTATAGTCTTTTAGGTATCGAATTTCTCAACAGTTATTTCTTTTTTAGAAAAAAAAAACAGAGAAAATAGGTACCAACCACCAGAGTAAATAGGTACCAACCACCAGAGAAAATAGGTACCAACCACCAGAGTAAATAGGTACCAACCACCAGAGTAAATAGGTACCAACCACCAGAGTAAATAGGTACCAACCACCAGAGTAAATAGGTACCAACCACCAGAGTAAATAGGTACCAACCACCAGAGTAAATAGGTACCAACCACCAGAGAAAATAGGTACCAACCACCAGAGTAAATAGGTACCAACCACCAGAGTAAATAGGTACCAACCACCAGAGTAAATAGGTACCAACCACCAGAGTAAATAGGTACCAACCACCAGAGTAAATAGGTACCAACCACCAGAGTAAATAGGTACCAACCACCAGAGTAAATAGGTACCAACCACCAGAGTAAATAGGTACCAACCACCAGAGTAATCAGGTGTGCCAACCTTTCCTCACAAACTGACTTTGTTAACTGAAGATGAAATAGACTATAGAAAAGAGGTTTGAGTGTCGTGACGTCATAAATGCAACACTCAATAATAAGTGTTTTTAAAGTGATTAGAGCTATTATTGTTAATTATTGTTAGTAATATCGTTAATATAACAATTCAGTTTTTAAACTTCTTAATTTTTAGGTGTGATTTTGAAGACGTTACAAAAACTATTATGTGTACCTATACGTGAACCAACAGTTGGGCCCCAAGACAATTGGGCCAAACGACAATTGGGCTCCAAGACAATTGGGTCCCAAGATAATTGGGCCTAAGACAATTGGGCCTAAGACAATTGGGCCTAAGACAATTGGGCATAAGACGATTGGGCATAAGACAATTGGGCCTAAGACAATTGGGCCTAAGACAATTGAACCTATAAAAAATTGTTTCAGCAGGTACACTAAAGTAGTGTTTTTTTGTTATTAAAGTAGCAATGGCTTTCAATTAAGTTAATACAGTGAACTCTGATAGGAAACGGACTCGAATACATCCCGGAGTATACATATACAATATGTAATATTTTACTTAAAGCTTTATCAAGGTTGTCTATTGTAGAAATGGCCAGATCTGCTCGCACATACATATTTGATTTTTAATTCTCCGCACCGTCTATGTTATTGATTTAATTGAAGACCATTTCTACTGTAATAAATGAGTAACACTCCTTCACTGTGCCTGTTGTAACATTTATTTAACTGCTCAATTGTCTTGGGGCCCAATTAACAGCAGGATCAATTGTCTTGGGGCCCAATTGTCGGTGGGCCTATTTGTCGTGGGGACCAATTGTCGATGCTTTGGTGCATGTACATTATACATTGTACATACACATTATAGTGCACACAATGTATGGTGTATGCCCATACACGTGAGCACACATAATGTGTACCTTACATATCCTTAAAGATAAAAAAAGCACATCCCGTTTGTGATATTTAAGAATAATGCATACACATCCTCTCGTTTGGAATAAGATTGCACAACGGTATAGGAAACCTTATTTACCGGTATTACCCTTAGTTAGAGGTATTACCTTTAGTTAGAGGTATTACCCTTAGTTAGAGGTATTACCCTTAGTTAGAGGTATTACCCTTAGTTAGAGGTATTACCCTTAGTTAGAGGTATTACCCTTAGTTAGAGGTATTACCCTTAGTTAGAGGTATTACCCTTAGTTAGAGGTATTACCCTTAGTTAGAGGTATTACCTTTAGTTAGAGAAATTACCTTTAATTAGATAAATTACCTTTAATTAGAGGTATTACCTTTAATTAGAGGTATTACCTTTAATTAGAGAAATTACCTTTAATTAGAGAAATTACCTTTAATTTGAGGTATTACCTTTAATTAGAGAAATTACCTTTAATTAGAGAAATTACCTTTATTTACCAGTAAAGCCTTTATTTACCGGTATACATATAAGAAAAACGATATTATACCTAATTGTTATATAATTTTTATTTTAATTGGTATCCATGATAGGTAGCTACCTACAGGTATCGTGGATACCAATTAAAATAAAATATAACAATTTACCTAAGTACAATATACTTTTTCTTATATGACCGAAGATGTGAAACTGACCGATAATTCGCAATTTACCCTATACGTATGCAATGAACTAGCTACCTATTGTGTGTAGCTACCTACAATCTTGATATCAAATTCTCAAAACATTCGGTCGAGGCTGAGTTCCTAGGTTAGTAAGTAGTCTTCTATATAATTGCCAGTGCACTTGTTACACAATTATTTATTTCTTCAGATTAAACAAATCGTATAAATAGAAATATCATATATCATTTAGAGGTGGAGAAAATCACAGTAGCTACTCGGGAAAATGATTTAGGTACTCTCGCAGTACTCGGAAAGTGGGTGTTTGGGAATTTTTCAGAAAATTCGGTCACATGGCTTATTTTAACGGTCACTGTCCGGGTACTATGAGTGTCCGAGAACTGTGACGTTCCCCTAAAACATGAAAATTTTACCTTATATTATTTACATAAATAGGAATAATTGATAGTTCTTCTATAGCGAGACTTGGTAGGTAACCATAAGTAGTAGTTCTGTGCTTACCTCATTACCCAACAGATATCTACCTACCTAGAACCTACCTAAAAAGAACTATTAGCTACTGAGTATTAGATAGGTAGTATGTACTTACTTATAGAATGGTAAAAAACGTTTCTATGTATGATAGTATTGCTGAAAATTCCATCTGATTAGTGTTATAAATATTTTGAAATGAAGCAGTAAAAGAATAAGATATGTGGTTATCTGCTTGCTGGTCTTATACTTCACATGGATGATGGAGTTAACTGCGATGAATACACAGCGAAGGATATGCTAAATTGAATGTTAGTGACAGTTGTGTTAAAAAATTCCGACTGTCGCCAGCATTCTTTTGTTTATCCTTCCTATAAATCTTCAGTCTTCTATTTCCCAATGCGCAAACCTTATCTACTCATCAAAACTCCAATAGCTATAGAAAAGATACACTCCGATACAAGAGATGCAATAAGTACCACTGTACCAGCACGTATGTACTCCTAATCATTAGCAATAATGAAGTTATACTAGCATATATTTTTATTATGAGCAATTGTTAAATAACATTCCCGCAATATCCCCGCGATATTCCCTACCGATGTTCGCAAAATGTCACCAGGGGATATCGCGAAAATGTCCGTTTTTGTACTTTTTTGGGAACATCCCCTGGGAATGTTCCCGGAATATCGGTAGAGAATAAACATCCCCTAACGATGTTCCCGGAACATTCCCTGGGGATATCCCCAAAAAAGTACAAAAACGGACATTCTCGCGATATCCCCTGGGAACATCACGGGGACATCGGAAGGGAACATCGCGGGGATATCCCGGGAAGGTCATTTTGTTGCCTGGG